>WAAG01066092.1:3861-15013 GCA_013390105.1 Tichodroma muraria | reverse complement strand
AAAAATAAAGTTGTGGGCTTCAGAATAGCTTTAGAGAAGAGCCAAACTGGGGTCCATAAGTCTGTGCTTGGGTGCACATGTGCAGCAGAGCATAACGTAATGCAGAGCTCAGCCCTCTGTCCTGACCATTTTCAGGTAGAATCAGTATTGGTTTTTATGCCTTAAAATTGTTGCCCTGGTTTAGGACATTATGGCTTCTCTAACTCTTTCTGTGTTTAGTGGGCAGTTAAAATCAATGCTTTGCATCTGCTGAGTGAAGCAATAAGCAATTTGTATGGAGCTTCATGGTGTGCTACTCCCATACCAGCTACCAACCAGATTTTGTGAAATACCCACATGTATCTCATAGCAGTATCAATCATCTGTCACCTAATGCCCCTTAAACATAAGACCTAACCAAAAAAATTAAATAAATTAAAAATACTATTTCTTTTGAGAATTACTGCCTGAAATATATTTAACATTTATGGGAGCAGACATGGGAAAACAGATTCTTAATGAGAAGGAAACAGTTCAGTGCCTCTTGGTCCTATGGATAGTCTGTGAAATACATTTATTAAAAATTGCTGAAAAGGAGTCTTAACTGCTTTGACCGTTCACTGTAATTTTAATTCTGAATATAGATTTATGATGACAACTCTACGTAATAGATGTTCAGGCTTGATGTGGTGTGAATTTTAATTGATCAGGTTGTCAGAAGAGGGAAGTATGCCTTTGATTTTTATCTACTTACCAAGCCAATACTGTAGAACAGGATGTTTTAGTGAATTTAGGATCTGGAAATGTGCACAGACTCTCTTGCTCATATTGTTTTCATTCTTGGAGTACCAGAATCAATTGCAAATATTCTTGTAGCTTCTTGAAACCTTTAAGAACATGACCAGTAACATTTGTTAGATATGTGGAGCCAAACTGGCATCTGTTATGAAGAGCTGACGTCCTGCTCTTACATGGGATGTTTGTAATTCTAAAGCATTTGAGCCTCCCTAATGAAAAGAGATGATGCTGCAAAAACTTTGATAATCAGTTTCTGTTAAAAAGAAAATAGAAAAAGATAGATTCATTCTGATCAAAGCAGTTTCAACACCAAGAACATGAATGTTTGTCTGGATCAATTTCTTTGGGATTTTCTAGGTTCCCTGAAAACCCAACTATAAAGGAAGACTCCATGCATGGTTTTGAACAACAAATTAGATCATGTAAATAGACATACCCAATTTCAGAACTTACAAAGGCCACTATTCTTGGAATATCTGTATGCTTCATGACCTTCAGTGTACTTAAATGATTCACATTATTAACACACCAATTAAAAATATTTATAATTGATATAGAAAATTGAAGATGATGAAATTATTCCATTATTCTGCTGTGTTTTGCAGGTCCTAAAATGGTAGAATTCCACAGTCAGCAATTTCAGATCAACTCAAAGGATGGAAAGCCACTTTTTACAGTGGATGAAAATGAAGTTGTAATTGGCACAGATAAGCTTCGAGTCACAGGTTTGTTATTATGTGTGAATGCAAGTTCTGGTTTTACCTCATTTGGAAACAGAAATATGAAGATAATCTGACCTTTTTCAATAAATAATCAGTAAGAATTTTTAATACAAAATAATAAATAAATAAATAAATAAATAAATAAGCAAATAAGTGTGTGCATATATATATATATATATATAATATGTAAATGTTTCTGTATGTGTGTGTTTTATTTTAAAGCCATTAGTAACCGGAACTGTAGTGGTGCCTCTTTTTATGAATTATTTAACGTTTCCAGTGCACGCTGTCTGAGGCCAAAAAAATTCTAGATGTTCCATTCTGAGTAGTAATGAGTCTGATCTGTGAAAACTTTAGGGAGAGAAATATCTCTCTGATATTTTTATATGATTTTATCTTTCAAAGTGAAAGCAACTGTATTTCTGTTCTGTGAGTAGCACATATGTCACAGGAAGATATTTGTAGTATATCTTAAATGTCACCTGTCAAGAGAAAAGTTTGTCTTAGGCTGTTTCTTCAAATCACTGAAGTACTCATTTACAAAGTAATATGTCAAAGTCATCACATGAAAAGCTACTTCCTTTCATACAACCTGATAAAGTCAACCTTCATTTTCTAGGTGTAAGCTTGCATTAAAATAGATACATCAAAGTGTTATTTGTCTTTGAGCAGAAAAATCCATCAAAGGAAATATTGAAATTATTCTGTAATTTATTTTCAATTAATTTTTGATATTTTTTACCTGATTAAAACTATCATGTTTGGCCTTTGCTAATTAGTGGTGCTCTGAAATCTTGAGGTCTTCATTTTAATGAATAGATTCATATTATTTCATTGTCAAAACTATAAATGTGGTAGTAACTGTACAATTAGTGTTTGAAAGCCAAAGTTAAGTTATAATTGTGTTAATAAATTTTGTTTATGCCTAAGGGTCTTATCTTAAGGTTTTTTACTTTTTAACCTAATTGAAATTGCAACTTTGTTTAACCAGGAAACCATTTCAAATAATTATTGTTTGCCCAAGGGATGCTAAACTTTAATAGAAAAGTATGTTTAACAAAGATATGAAAAACTGCATAATTGTTAACTGATTTGGAAAAGGTCTGTCTCTGCTCAAAATAAGTAAAAATCATTCATACGCGAGTTGGAATTGTTATGCTAATATTAATGACTCACTCATCCAGTATTAATCTTTACAGTGCATTGATAATTATTTACTTCAGCAGATATTGTACTGAGACACATTGCCTGTTTCTTTTTTTACACTGTAGTAAAACTCAAAAGCAAATACATTAAAGTCAGTGAGGTTATTTCAGTGTAAAATTAATGTAAGTGAGAGGAGATTCGTGTCTACTTTGCTTCAAATTAATTTATTAAAATTGTGATTTAAATGATACTATTAGCATGAAGGATAAATTAGTAATACTTTGCATACTGAGATTATTTTTAAACATTTTAGATAGAGAACAAGATCAATGTGAAATAAATTTTGAGAAGTTCATACCATAAAAAACAGATGATCCTGGGCTTAAAATACGTGAAGAACATTTTGCCGTTTTTTATGCATGGTGTAGTGAACTGTTTGATATTACTTCTCATTTATGTGAATTATGGAAAGCTCAATAATCTTTTTTAAGAAAACCTGACAGTTTTCAACTACAATATAATGTAGCAGAGAGAAAGTGTGTATGATTTATGATATTTCAAGACAAAGAAAAAGGTCTAAGAGCAGTATAATCCAATCCAACACCTCAAGAATTGTCATTTTCCTACAATTAATATATTTCAACTCATACTGTTTCAGTCAGACATTCTCTGGTCCCTGTGTAGGATAGAATAGTGCAAATCAAAGGCGATCAAAAGCCTGGGGAAAGCTTCAATCAGGAACGCGCCCCCGATACCCTGCAGGGTCACTGGCAGGCCTGGTGGCCACATTCCCCTGGAGCACAGAGAGACGCTGGCACCTGCCCCGGGCAGAGCTCTTGTGCCCACCAAATGCTGTTCTCTGCTTTGGGGAGTGCTCCAGGGCTTGTCATCCCCCTTGCATATAGTGGCTAGAGACTGAGCTCACATGCTTAAACATTAACATCCAGCTGCGTGTGAAACACCCTGGGGTGTGTGAGACACCGCACGGTATCCCTTTATCTCCAAGAAATGTTTCCTGTGGTTGTGGCAGCTGGAGGCCAGGCAGGATGCACAAGGGTGTTCCAGGTGACAGTAAGTACATATGATTAGGCAAAGAAACACTGCCTCTGGCTCATCTGTGACATCTACATCGCAGACGCATTTCAGTGGATATGAAACTGAAGCTCGGCTTAACCCCTCCTGAGAGTTACTGCTCCTGAAGGAGCATGCATTCCAACTGCATCCTCTTTAATATTATTCCACTAAGGACATGTGTTTTGCAGGCATTTATTTTGTTGGTGTGGTGGTACTGAATATCCATGTTTTGTTCTGGGAGGACTTTGAACATTCAGCTGGCATTGGTGACAGTGAAACCACCGTTTAACTGTATTGGCTGGCAGAGAGCCGATTGCTTTATAACAACATCATGGCAGGCTCATAGAAACGTAGAATTGCAGAAGTTAGAGAAGGTCTCTAAGATAGCATCCAGCCATTAACCTAACACTGCTATGTTCACCACTAAACCACATCCCCAGGTGCTGTATCTACGCTGTTTTGTTTCTCCTTTCCCCTTACAGGAAAGAGGATCAGTATTTTTATGGAGAAGCATATTTATGCTTTTTTTTGCCCTTTATCCAGTTTATTACTTGCCCTTCTGCTTGTTTGTTTTTTATAAAAATCCCCTAAAGTATTTGCTGAGTATTGTGTGTGATTTTCTAGTGCTCTGTTCTGTGCAAAGGTTTTCAGTTTGCGTAGCTAATGCTGAAGTGCAATGTGACAGTGTGTGTTTAATTTAAACACTTGTGCTCAGAAGGTGAGTTAAGTAGGAGGCAATTTGAGGGTATAAGTAAACATTCTGTTAGACTTTGAGGAGGCAAATGATCCTTGCCTGATAGGGTGCATGGGGTGTTAATTAATCTTGCCGACTTCAGTCCTCTTATTGAGAAAATTAATATGTTGTTCTTGTGTATTTTAGGAATAAATTGCAATATCTTAATAAACAGTAGCCTATAAAATAGTAAATATAGTAATAGTCATATCACAATTAAAAAGATAAAGTAGGAAATGAAGACAGGAAACCAATTTAGGGCCATTTTCCAAAAACAAGTTGCCTTGATATTTTTTTTCTATTAGTGGTATATTATTGAAACTTAATGCTGTTTGACAAAGTTTTACTCTCATTAAAGGCAAGGTTTTTCTCTTGCTTAGAGGTGACGGCTCTGTAATATGGAAATAAGCCTTTTCATTCCATTTTACTCCACCTGCCCACTGCCCAGAACATTAACACTGATGTTCCCTGTTCTCTTCCTTCCATTAGCCCCTATTTCCATGAAACTGTTACTATCTCTGTAACCACTTACTTGTCTTTATAGAATCATGGGATCATAGAATCACTTAGGTTGGAAAAGAACTCTTAAGAACACCAAACTGAACCATTAACCCAGCACTGCTAAGTCTACCACTAAATCATGTCCCCAAGTACTAGATCTGCACTTTTGACATATTAGGATATTCCTACAAAATATCTTTTTGTAGGGATAAAATCAGCATTTTCTGATAAGCATTTTTAATTTCTTAAGGTGCAGAATAAGCTTAATGTTAATGAAAATGAAATTAAGTGTTCATGAAACGGGGTTAAAGCTTTGTCTGAATTAATAAATTTTAAGTTTTCCAGTATTATATTCATGCCAATTTGTAATTTACAGAAAGATTAATCTATTTAAATTGATGAGGAGGGTATCAACAGCTAAATAAAATTCAAATTCAAGCTTATTAAATCTATGAATCCTCAAAGTGCTGAAGTGATTTAATAAGGTAATTCTTGTATCTTGTGTACTTCTCTTCCATCTAAGCCAAGGAGATTTCATTCCAAGGAATCACGATTTCAGCTAAAACACTTCTCAAAAAGTAGCACATTTCATGCCTTCTCAGGACATCCTGAGAATTTTCCTGCAGTCCTCATGAAGTGACAGTCTTCCTATCAGTTATCTCAGCAATGTATTCATTTTTAATGTTTTTTCTTGATTTCACTTCCTTTTACCATGTTCTCTGAGGTTGCCCCAACCAATTTTTGATTCTCTTTTTCCCTTTATACCACATTTAATACAATCTAATACCACATTTATACAGTCTACACCACGCTTTTTAATCATCCATTGCCGTTCTCTGTCTAGACAGAGCCCAAATCCCTAACGTAGGGATTTTTAGAGCCCAGAATTCTTTCCAGAGGATAACGGTGTAAAGAGCAGCCAGACAAGCCACCTTGACTAATATCCTAACTATTAAAATATATTGCCTTGCTACATATTCACCAGGAAAGTGCTCAGACATGTGAATCCTCAAAGCCAGAGAAGATCTCTCAGCCTAGGAGCTGTCCAGTTTTTGATGAATAGGTTTGCAAAGCAAAGGAACAGAAGTTGAGAGGCTCCACCCTTGCTGTAGGTGGTGGTGTTCAGCTGCTTTTTGGAGCTGTCTCTGTTGCTGAGGGGCTTTTGTCCTTCATCAGCCAGTTTCCTGATCCTAGTGGAGTTTAGGTGGGAAGTGGTCGCCAGGCTGGTGATACTGAAATAATGCTAATACTTGGGAGAGCAGAAATGGAGGTCCTTGGAAGAGTTTCAAGTCCAGCAGGGGGGCTCCTGGTGAGGCTCGGTGCCCACTGTTTCTTCCTCTTTGGAATGAAACTACTTGTATATCAAGACGTAAACTATCTGATCCCATAGTCATTAACATTTTGCATACAGAAACACCATTTTGTATTAACCAAGTCTACCTATAAATAGGGGGAAATCTTTGATAAAGTTATGTGACAGAAGTTGTGATATGCACGGAGCAGTCTAAAATAAATATGTTTTTTTGGGACTGTGGCATTTGCAAAGATTTTGTGGGATTTTAATTATCTTTATTAATCGTAACGAAAGTTGCAATTATATAAATGTTATTTACATATCGTCACAAGTAGTTTAAAATTTCTCTGTCTTCAGACTTTTTGGATTTCATTTTAAGAATTTACAGCTGTACCTTTACATTACTTCTATATTTTATTGTTCAAACCAATATTGCAATGGTAGTAATGTAGCTATATTTCAATTGTCTTATAATTGTTAACGTGTTCTCTTATCGTGATTTCCAACATAAAAGTGGCCATATTAAAAAAAAAAACTCTTGCTATTTTTGTGTTGTATTTGAACTGTTACATTACAATATTTTTCTTCTTTTGTTTTTTTTTGCAGGGCCTGAAGGAGCACTTTTTGAACATTCTGTAGAAACACCACTTGTGAAAGCAGAAGCTTTTAAACAGCTTAGGTAAGAACTTACACATAAATCTAATAAGTAAATGTTATTTTCTGTAAGTATTCACATTTTTTGAACACATGATTTTCAACACAGAATTGCTAATAACTTCTTTTTTGGTTTATGTGACAAGTTATTATTTTGAAAGAAAATCATGCATATTGTTCTGCAATTTTGAAATATTATGAATTATTTGTTGCAGATGGTGAATATATTTTAAACCCCTGTGGAAAAATTTTCTGTAAACTTCTATTTTTCAGTTTTGAAACACATTGTAATATGACTTTTTCTACTATGTTACAATATAAGTTGCTTGTCTGCAGTAGGTCTCCAACCTGTAATTAGTCAAGTTTTTGAAAACTAGTATCTGAGGAAGCAGACTAAGAAGAAAGGTTTGGAAACATATGAAGCTCTAATGTATGAAGAGAATTAAAAATTTGTTGGGGCAACTTCAGAGAACATGGTAAAAAGAGAAGTGGACTCAAGAAAAAACATTAAAAATGGCTAAAAAGCAGTTTGGGCTGAGAAAATCATTATTAAGTACTTTGTATGTTTCAGAGCTCCTTAATTCTGGTATAACATTTCTTTGTCCATTATTCTATTTAATTTTGAGTATCCCATATTAGTTTATAATATGCTGGTTATGATGAAGTAATAAACTCAAATTATATTCTCTTCATGAACATGTTATCTTTCATTTTATAAGCCAGTTCAAAGAAAGATTTGAAATGAAAGGGGATCTCTTTAGCAATTTTATTTCTGTCCTTTCTTACCTTGCCATTTTGCTACTTTCTGTCATAATTTCTCTTCTTAGTTTTCCTCTCCAATAGGGATAACTAATAGAGAGTAGTGGTAGGTTATGAATGCTTTCAAAAACACTGTATCTTGCTGATTGAATTTTCAAATTGAAAATGACAAATGAGAGAGAGACTGTTAGGATAATTACTTTGATTTTCTAATTTATATTTAGGATATACTTTATGTTGTGCTTGCATTTGAAGACAGTATGAGCTCAAGGCATTATTTTTAACATATTGATATCCACTTTCAAAAATGTGTTTCTTCTGTTATGGTGGAATTTGGATGTGAGATATTTTGACCAATATTATGCATTATAAGTGTACATTGTCTGGTTTTGTAGGGAGTGGATTCATTATGTTGTAAATTTGACATTTTCTGTGATTATCTCGACTTCAATGAAGTAGGAAATTGAATTTGTTAATTGCAAAGTCAAGAAGCTCTCTGAAAATTTTGATTGGATAAATATCTATTATTTTCTGTGGTTGTTACATTGCTTCAAATTCATAATCAATTAATATTTTAATAGGCTTAATATAGTTTTATTGTACATCTGTTATGCGCCGTTACATTTTAAGTTCTTATTTGCGCTTTTGTTTGACAACAGTTACAATGTTCCTGACTACGTACAACTATTGGTAGTATAATTTTTCTACCTCTTTTTGCAGTAGAATAACAGTAGGAGGGAAGACACTGAGCTTAATTCAAAGTGTTCATAAGTTCTCCTCCATAGATGAGTTTACCTCACAGCTTACCTCTTCAGTGATTTTTACCATGTCAGCTATAAACACAGGTTTTGATCTAGAATGTTCCTATTTTTTTAGCAAAGCTCAAATGTAATACAAAATATCCTGTTCGGTTATGTCTTGGATTAACTTAAAATAGTGGGAAGTATAGACTTTTCCAGAATTAACAGAAGTTAAGTAATTACTGTGATGTCAAGGAACTAGCAACATGGCCACTGACACACTCGTGACTGTATTTGACATGAATCCAGAGCTCCTAAACACCTGTGCTAGAAACTGAGTTAGCTTAACCCTAGGAAGACTGATTTTCTGGGCATGAGGCTGTGCAAGGTATACACCATTCACTTGTGCCAGCATAGAATAGCTTGGGCTGGAAGGGGCCTTAAAGACCATCAAGGAGCAACTCGTCCTGCCATGAGCACCTCCCACCAGACCAGGTTGCTCAGAGTCCCACCCAGCCTGGCCTTGGACACCTCTGCCATCCACAGCTTCTCTGGACATCCTGTTCCAGTGCCCTACTATCCTCACAGTAAAAAATTTTTTCCCAGTATCTAATCTAAGTCCTTCCTCCTTGTTCTATCACTACATGCCCTTGTAAAACATCTCTCTCCCCTCTCCTGTCCTGGTAGGCCTTTATCCATAGCTGTTTAGGATGCCTCAGTCCTTTAGTTTGTTTTCTTTTTCTGTCATAATCAGTGTCAAGTTTGAAAGCAGAGATGGCAATAATTTCATTTTTTCATGAAGGGCGTCTGGGGAGGTCTAAGAAGGAAATGCACTGGTCTGCAGTGCAGATGGTAAATGAAGATGTTGGCAGAGAATACCATTTTGTCAGCCTGGAAAAGGGTTACTTTCAAGGGTAATCTTAAATGTCAGCATAAACAAAATTCATGCATTCTGTTGTGAAGGAGCTCAGACAAGTTTACCAAAAAGTGGATATTTTCTAATGCTTCATAAATATTCTGTTTCATTCCACACTGTTAAGTACAGGTACCTACCCACTGAAAAGCACTTCAATAGGAAGATTTAAAATGCAATTTTAACTATGACTTTCCTATTTTATATTTGAACATGCTTCCTTTCCAGATTAGGGTAGTGAGTACAGAGTTATAGTTAATAAAACATATTGGCTTGCCTTGGGCCTTATCTCCACACTTTCACCATTTCTTTCAACATTTCACCAACAGCATAGTCACCTGCTATTTTCCTTTATTTTTCCTTCAGTGGCTGTGCTGTGCCATGTGGGTGTGATATGCTGGATGAATGTGTTATAAAGTGCCATGGTGTGCAGTATTAAATGTGGAGAATATTGTTTTGAGAAACCCCATCCACTACAAACAGAGATGCAGGTTTCAAGGAGCTGACTGGAAAGCTGTTAATGCTCATAATTTTTCAGCTTGTGTCATATGAACGGGGGCCACATTCTTTCTCTGTCATTCAGATTTAGAGCAGGATTTCAAACCAAGCTGACACAAATGGCCTCTGAATTACACATTCTGCTGGCTTTCTTGTCCAAATGCCGTGTCTTTTTATAGCTCACTTATTGACATGGAGCAATGCAATTATACTGCGGTCAGTAACTGTCTTTTCATTTGTAATTTGAAGGAAAATTATGGAGTCCTTTTCAGTCTAAAAGATGAAATTTTTGACTCACTCATAAAGAAAAGGAGATGTGCTTGCACTTGCTTCCAACTGGTAGGAACAATTAAAACAACAAAATCTACATTTCAAGATTATAGCTTTCCTAGGTTTAAAATAACATTGCCTGCTTTTTAATTCCTTTACTGGACTTCTTATATCTAAATGAGGTGCATAGTTTTCATTTAAAAAGTTTTTAAGACTTTAGGACCAGGTGGACACTTAAAAATGGGGCCTTGCACATAATAAGTGTCCTTCAGATAACTCAAAGATGTGTTTATAGTCAACAGGGAGCTTTGGATATATCCAGAAAATATTCTTCCCAGACAAATACCACTGAGGAGGCATCTGGTTGAAAATAGCCAGTTGTCATTAGTGAGAACAGAAATATGTCAATGATTGCCACGAACAAGCTCTTTATTCCTGCCAAGCTGTTTTGTAGTCTTTTCCATGGTTCTTCATGAGGCCTTGGACTTTGGTGTGTATTTGGCACCTTGAGAACTTGCCTCAATCAGGTCTCCTGGGGCTTCCTAAGAATTTATTTAGCTGACACCTATAATTGAATCACAGCAAAGTTTTAATGGAAAACAGGTGTCTTGCTTCCCAGAAAAATCTGAATTTAAACAGAATTAGGAAAGCTCATGTTCGGACCCTGTCGTGGTTTCATTGTGAACCAGACAGGAAAAAAAACTATCAGTTTGGGTTGCCAAAAGAAAAGGAATTTTGTAACCAAGAGCAAAGCAGGTTTAAACTTGAAAAGAACAGACTTTTATTAACTAATACAAAAAGGAAAGAAGGAGAAGAAAATAAAACAACTAACAAACTCTTAGAATTAGAATGAAACCTTTCAAACATTCTTCCTCTATTACCAAAATTTCTCTCACTCTCATTAACAACATACAGAAATTACATTTAGAAACTTTCAGTCAGTTTTTCAATTCTAGAATAGTCTTTCTTCAATTCTTCTAGAGATTGGAGCATCTTTTACTCGCTATGGAACTAAAAACTGAAACAAAACAAGACAAAACAAACTTTTCATGATAACAGCCGCCCGGAAAA
>WAAG01066090.1:93803-104751 GCA_013390105.1 Tichodroma muraria | reverse complement strand
GAGGAACTTTCCCCCTTGTTCAGTGCAGCATGTGGAACCCCCCACATCCATACAGTTCCTAGGCTGAGCCCCCAATATACAGACAACCCTGTGAAGAAGGCAAATGTTTCTTGGAACTTATAAAGAGAGAAAATGAGGAAAGAGAAGAGCCTTTACTCAATATTTCATGGTGAGACTGACTTGCTACAGCCACTATGTAAAAACCTGGACACCTTCCCATTTTGCATTTAGGCTGAAGAGACTTGGTAAACAGAAAAACTCGATCTTCTACATTTAATTTAGAATGATCAGGGAAGAAATTTAATTCACTTGCAGATAAAGCCTATTCTAACTAGAATTTTAGAGGCATAAGCCAAATGCTGTGATGGACAGTTAATTTTTTGATTGATTACTTTCTTGAATAGGCACACTACTGCAGTTTTGAATGTTCCTACAAGCATTTAATACCATGACATAATGCAATGGAAACAAATGGGTGGGTAGACAGGAAGATATGTGTTTTAAAAATTAAAAATTACACCATTATTCTAGGGTTTCAGAAGCAACTGCCCCATGGTACTTGCACAGAAGAACAGTTTTACTGTGTGTGGATAAGTATTTAAAATGTGCAACTTCATAAAGAAAAAAAATGCCAGAGCTGTTTAAATACTGCATTTTGTTTGACACTAAACCAAGTGGGATGCAAAATGTTTTTTCATTGTCAGTACTTTAACCAAATAGCAACACTATTACAAATAATCAGGTATATAATAATCCTTACAATGGATGAGTAAAAATCACAAATGGATCAGAAATGCTTGAAGAACTTTCTTGTGAACATCCCTTTGAGGTAACACAAAACAGGACTTTTATCAACAGCACTTACACTTAACACCCAACCTAAATCCTCTAGGAATCACCTAGAAAGACCAAAAGTACTCGTAGTTTTAACAGGTGAGAATGTTACCCATAAAAAGGAATAAGAGTAAAATAACCCCACATGCAACAGTGGGATGTAGCTGTAAGACCAGCAGCTCACTGGAGCAACTGCAGTGAACATCGTTGGGAACATTGTGGGTGGGCAATGTTTTACACATTCTAGGCACTCACACTCGGCATTGTAAACCTAATAACCCCTTTGTTTAAACACAGTAGGAATTGTTGATTTTGTTTCACTGAACTAAGCATTACATGTCCACGTTTCTCCCATACAGCGACTCTACTAACACTGAAAAACAAGCTCTAGCAATTAGACAGCAGCAGTTCATGATCATGGCTATGAAGTGTCAGGTGACACTGAAAGCCCTTTAAAAAATTCATATCCCTCTACATTTTCACAGCTTATTTCAGCAGCTACAGATATAAAATCTTGTGATTTTGTGTAGCATATTTGTAAATCGGGCAGGCAACTCAGAGGTCAAAGGTCAAAAGCAGAAGGAATGCTAATTTGCAAAGCTATTAATGGAAAGTGTTAAAATATGGTACAACAGCTTTAAAAGCCTTATTCAGATACACCAAAGACGACATTTGTAAACCCACATCCATCTGCTTAGGAGCTAAACTGTGGGAAGGGGTAGCGACCCCAGATAAGGTTGAACTGTTTTTCTCTCCTACCCTCCCCTCCACTTCCTGCTCATATTTGCTTTTGTACATTTGTTTTCAGAGCAGAAAAAGCTGAAGGGAAAGACAGAATGACAGGGAGCCTGGATAAGTTTTAACTTGTCAAAAGATTAATAGGATTTATTATATCCCTGACTCCTAAAAGAAGAAAATACACACAAAAACCACCAGGCAACCAGAAAGAGGCAATTCCCTGGACCAGCTCCTCGTCACACATTTTAGAGTCCTAAACTAAATGAGACATTGGCAGAATGCACCACCAAACATCTTAAATCTCATCAAGTATTGATTTTTTTATGCCATATTAAAGTAACAACTACTTGCATGACAGCCACATGTTAAGAATACGATTTAACTCACTGACTGAGTTACTGAAATAAAAAACAGGAGCACCAAAAAGCCTACACGTAAATTAAAAAAACTCTGCCATAAAATAAAAGGGTTTTCCCCCTAATTCTCCAAATTTTCTGTAATCTGTCTAAATATATTTTTGTCAATGATTTGTCAGCTACTCAACAATAAACAGACCCCATATGTGCTACTAATGAGAAGAGGAAAGATTCTTTCGTTTACAATATTGTGGATTCCCTCTATTAATTTTGAAATAAGAGTCCTTCCTATACAAATGCAATATTAACAGAAACATTCTGAAGCCAAACTAGCTGGAACTTGCTGGTGTATAAATAACTGAAGTACAAGCTGCCTAGTCAGACACTCAGCCTTCCCCGACAGCAAACCCCGCGAAGCAAAGGGAGTGATGCAAACGACTGCTCCGAGTGCCCTCTGCTGTCTGCGACACTGCTCAGACTCCTGTGCACGTTTTCCAGTGCTAACTTCAAGGTCTGCCATCCAGAAATGCACTCTGAAAAAAAAATATCTGGTTCTACGAGCCATATTGTAAAGTTTGTAAAATAATTCTACAGGACTGCAAAATGAAAGTTAAAAAAAAAATATTTAAAAACTTTTGCAAAAACGTTTGCGAACAATTCCTGGGTTTATTTTTCATTTTCTTTTGATCAACATTTTAAGAACTGAATTCTCTCCACTAATAAAAACATTCAGAAACAGCATAACTTGCACATCCAAATGGAAGGTAACTTGCAGTCCAACAGTAAACTAAAATTTAACTGCATTCTAAAGAGAATATGATTAAGTGACAGACCACTGAAACACGTTTAGTCACTTATGAATTTCCTACTACTGATGAAGCCCCTAAAAATTAATAGATTTTGAGGAAATCAATGTAAACGTAAGCATGAAAACTACTATATTTTAAGTAAATAATGCATATAACATCTTCCCATGCTCTGCAATTATTTATTTCCCTCCTGATTTTAAAATATGAAAATTTTGCTGTCATACTTGGAGCATTTAAGACAATTTTATTCTGAGATGTATAGACAGAAAGAATGAGACTATAATGTCAAAATTCAATAATACAGCTAGGATGCTTACTTGAAAAGTAAGTGTTTTCTGAGCAACAAGAAGCCAAAACTGATCTAAGTCTCTACACCTCAGAAATTATGTATTCTATAAATACATTTCATTTATTTTCAGTTATTTTAATAACTCACCATCTGGATTCTGTTTTATTGGATAAAAATCCAGCTGGAAGAAGAAAAATCCCTTTAGCTGCACAACTTTTAAAAAAGCACTGTAACAATTAAAAGGTACAACAATTTTGCTTTACGGAAACGTGCAAATAAAAATTAAGTGAAATGTTTATAAAAAAACTTAGTACAGATATCTACCACACTCAATTTAAAAATACAATGCTGCTAAAGAATTTTAAACATGCCTATAAAAATGGTGTATTCCTAATTTTATAACAGAGCTTATATAGAAAGTCAAATACTTATACTTACGAACTTTGTCTCTTTAAAACCTCATTGAATCCTTAGAAGCATAATTTATGATATTTCACTGCAAGATTTCTTAGCTCAGAAGACCACTCATTAAACCACATTCCTGTTTTCGGCTCGCTTTAGACAAACAAAACTTTATACTTACAGACACTTCACTATCAGTAAAAGTTTTCTCCATGTATAAATGGTTTAGTATCTCATTGTTAAGAAACAGTCCTTTCAACTTTATTATGACGCTCTTTCTGAACACATATTTACTTCTTCCAGCGTCCAGTAAATAATGAGACTTCTCTGTCTGTTACCCTATCAACACCTCTCCCATTCTCCTCCCTCCCCAGCACATTCCCCGCCCTCAGTACTGGTTCTGTATCTTCTCATCAAAAGGAACAGGCAGCTTTCAAAATGGTGCTTAGGCAGGTCCTGTGTAACAATAAAGCTCCTGTAAGGCAACAGCCCTGCTGAGGAATCTGCTAATGTAAAATACATTCACTGAGGGCCTACAGGACTGTCATAAAGGTTTGTCCAAACTTGTTTAAGCATTGAGTCAACATCGCTTTCTCATCCAAAGTATTCCCTTTTTTAATACATTCCCCTTTGATGAGCGTATTACCTGAATGAACCAAGTCACCAATCTCTAGTAAAAATAATTAAAATATAATCTAAAAATACTTTTTGAAAAATACTGTTAAAACACGTAACACTCGCAGCAAATCTCTTGCAGTTTCTGGCATGTATGTACATGTCTCGGTGTGATTACAATCACATGTATGCATATTGTGCAACCTGTCTCATCCTACCAAAACCCTCCGTGTTCTTGTGAGTAAGCAGAGCATTGGCATTTACGAGGATCATGTTCCAAGTGAAACATTACTCTCATAATTTTCAATACCACACCTACTCTCCAGACAGATCCGCAATATCTGTGCATGTTCAGGAAAAAATACATGCACTTTCTGCCCAAAAATAATCCTTAAATATCATCCTTCAGCAGTTCCTTTGCCCAGAGAGAAGTTGCGGATGGGCTTTTTACTGTATCTTTTAAGTTTTAGAAGTACTAGTGAAATGTTTTAATGATTTAATAGTGAATAAAAAATGGTAGTAAGTAAATAAAAAGCATCTAGTAAAAGTTCTAGCTGACTTCTTTTTCTTTCTCAAGTTTCACTGTATAGATAAATGCACGAGGACAGTGAAAATTAGGTGGTACAAACTCCTACCCAAAATCCCAGCAGTTTAGGCATGAGAAAGAATCAGAAACAATTTGCAGATGCTTTCAATTTGTGATGTATGTTTCCTGTGATTATGCTCTAGAAATACCAATCCAATTCATTCAATAAAGCCGTATTCATTCCCTAACATCAACCAGGTCTCATCACAGAGCAAAAATCCCTCCTTAGTTGTTTTTTTGCCATGTGACACGACAAAAAGACATACCAGGTAACAGGAAGAGCAGCAAGGGAGGGCAGGGACAGAGAGGCACCAAACCAGTCAGGCAGTTCCTCATTCCCACTCATTCCAGGAGCTGCCTGGACAATCTCAGCAGCAGCAGCAGTTCTGGGCAGGGCAGAGGCCAGAGCCATCTCCCACAGCACTGCAGTACAAACAGGGAATGCTCCCAGTGCCCAGGGCAGGCACCCAGCACCAGCAGATTCTACAGCCAGCCAGCCCTTCACAGCAACCTCACACCAAGGGAAAGGTAGCACAGCTTTGCCAAGAGGATACCCACAGTCCCACAGCCAGGGAAAAGCACTGCCCACTCTAATGTATATGAACACAATCAGTTCAGAACATGGGTTTATCAAACCCGGTATTATGTTTCCAGTAGTGGCCACACATGGAAGTCTACCAACAAGCAGCACAGGGCAACATATCAGACATTCCCCTGATTACATCCTCCCAGACTCCAGGTATTTTTAGTTCAAGAGATTTCCTGAACCTGGTGTGGCTTGTCTCCTTAATAGTCCCCAGTGGCTCTCTTTTCCAAATACTTGTCCACTTTCCCTCCAGGACATGCAAATTTCTTGCATCCACAGCACTCAGTGGTGAGGCATCCCACAGACCAACTCACCTCCCACATGAACAATCATGTTCTCCTGTTTGTTTTGCTCCTGGCTCCAGCTATCTTTAATTAATAGTGTCGACTTCTTGTCCTGAAGGAGAGTGAGCAATCAATCCCAACTACTTTTCCTATGCCACCCATGATTTTCCACTCTTTCTTACACCTTTCTAAATCTTTTCTTCTTCCAATATATGAGAACATCTTAAAATAAAGACACCAGGTATGGAAAAAGAAACCACAGTTGTATGCAATGGAATCATCTATTCCACCTGTAATAATCTGTAATACAGGACTTTTCTTCTTTGCTACTGTACTGAGCTGTTGTTTACATGCAACTCTCCCTTATAACTCAAAGACCTCACTTCTGAGAAGAAACAGACTGCTGAGAAACGTATATATCATTTGTTATATGAAGCTAGAGCTATTTTGCCTCATTTGTATTTCTTTACATTTATCTGCATACATTTTCATCTGCCATTTTGTTGCCTTGTCATTCAGTCCTATAAAAGCCATCCTCAGAGTCTCATCCTCAGAGACTGCTCTTGACCTTATTACCTAGAGTAACTTCACCTCACTGCTCACCTTCTTGGGAGGAGCCTGAAAAGAGGCCCTTGAATCAACAAATGTAATATAAGAAACTCCAGGAAGGATCAGCCTTAAGCAGCAAATGCCTCACATGCCTCAGACCCAGAAGAGGAACAGCTTCAGTTCAGAGAGTAAGCCCAATTTTTGAAGAACACTAGGTTAGGGAGAAAGACACCCCTGAGAGGTTGCCAACCTAACAAGAGCTCCATTTGTGTGAGCATTGACAGTTCTGTCGCTACTCAAGGAAACCAGAACCAAAGTAACAGAGCCAAAGCCTAGTATCTTACACTGCTGAACTAACCCCTTACTGGGTTAGTACTGAACTTACACTGCAACCCCTCTGAAGCTTCGGGTGATTATTTGAACTTGCTCACCCTGTCTGATCCCTGTAGTTCCACAAAATGCAGAGGTATTTACAGCCTATGAATTTGCCTGTGTCACTTCAATCACAAGTCTTAAGAATGGCAGTACTGGCTACTACAAGAAAATTAATTTATACAGAATACAAGTTTATCTCTAGTCCCTGAAAGCACATATTGTGGCTCTGGTTCTGTGGCAGAAATGGGCTTGTGTTGGAGAGCCAAGCCTGGAGGCGATAAGGCTTGGACAGCACTCGAATGGCAGGGTCAGACAATCTACTGATTGCCTCCTCAAGAAGAAATGTCTCTATACAGTGCCAACTACCTTTGCACATATAGGGGACTGAATTCCCTAAGGAATCCACCCTAGGCAACACTGTTGGTTTCTTCTCAAGCACCACAGCATGGGGTGAGCACTGGCCATATGCACCTCACAAAAAAAGCAGAGATGAGATCCAGCTCTCAGCACATTCTCTGACTACTGTGCTTTTTACACAGCAAATTTACATGGCAAGTTTCTCCAGAATCTGAAGAAAATAACCCAAAAGCAGGAGAAAACAGTAAATAGTAACATTACCGAGGGATAGTCATTTTACCAATTGCAGTAGCAGAAAATAAATCCCATTATTCTCAGTGTCTGGGGCAAAAAAAAGCACAGTTTAACATTCTGGATTGTATGTAGAAGTAAGTACCTCAAATTCACAATAAAGAGGTTGCACACAACTGTATTGATCTGTTAACCAACCCACCTTTGTCAGATGTTTTACAAAATAGTGTGAGGAGCACAAGAATTTTCCATGAAAAAGTCTATAGATGTAAATTTAAGAGTAGATAGTGAAAATCTTATTAAAATTATGGTATAGTATAAAATACTTAAACAGCAAAAACCTAACAGTAATGCTAGAGCACAATCTGTGAAGAAGAATAAAATATATGATGTATGGTGCTACTAGCATGATGTTTCCTTCTTCAAAGAGATAGAAATAAACTACCTGATGAGATCCCATACGCCAAAGTAAAAGCCTGAGGATGATTCTCTAGAGAAGGCTGGAGAGTCTGAAATTCTCAACAGAGCAGTCTAGAGAAGCAAATGTGAAACTAAATGATGTCGGATAGCATGACAGTCCAGACAGTGCAATCCCCTGCCTGCCCCCATGTCCTGGCACAGATGTGTGGCCACTGTGCAGCCCAGCAGGGGAACAACTCCAGCCAGGACTGCAGCAGCCCAGAGTCTGAGCAAAGCAGAAGTGGTGCCTGGCACAAACCACTGGATGTTTTCAAAGTCTTACGGATCAGCTCCATGACCACATCAGTAATTCAAGGTAAAAACATCAATGTGTAATGTCACGACTGACTTACACTATTTACAGCTAGACATCATGGTTCACCAAGAGGGTTTGAGCCAGTACAGTCAGGGAGTCTGAAATCACTAAGCACACCTCTCACTGCTCCAGAAGCTGACCCCTGGTGCAAAGGAAAAGACAAACAAGAACCTCATCTGTGGGCACAGATCCATGAAGCTTCCAACGCAGCAGCATCAGGGGCTGCTCAGTGTTCGCACTCAGACTTCAGAGTATCTGCATATGAGACTGGATGAAGCCTTTAGCAACTCATTATCAGCATGCTAAAAATACAGTACTGCCTTTTACATACAAAAATGGAGATTTTCTCATGCGTGCACTTTTATTTCACAATTGGCCTTTCTTCCCCGTTTCATGACAACTGACAGCAAAACTGCCAATTGGTTGGTTACATCTTAGATAAAAATTTGGACAAATATTGCCAAAGGTACAGTTCTTAAAGGGAGTACACAGAGTAGAACATATTTTTAACTAACTGGTGAAATCTAAGACAAAACTATACATTCTTTTCAAATTTTGAACTTACTGTTATAAGCTGAGAATGAAGAGGCCTCTTGATTTAAATCATGTACTTGTACTTGGTGGCACTGTGGCCATGGTGATGATCTAAGAACATCAATAAAGCAACCTCTGCAGGGAGAGCTAATACTTTTTATTAGATCATATGAGAGGATGGGAAAAGTTTGGGGCCTGTTTAGATCTTCTTATCTGATTTTCCTACTATACTAGTTGGTCTAATATAAGCTATTATCTCCCTGTGTAAGCTTTGTCTGATTATTTAAATCAGTCAAACAAAAACAGGTACTCACTTAAAAACTCCTTATTAAGTCAAATGAGCATTTAGGAGGAGATTTGCCACCCACAGATGCCAAAGCTAATATCCAGCAGAGACATGTCATCCATTAGTATAAAAACCTCATACCAAAGAGATGTGCTGTATGCTTTCAAATAGCAGATGAAATGCAAAAAGAAGTTGATTCAGTAGAATTAACAAAACAGAAAAAAACCCCAAGCATTATTATCTATAATAACACCTAATAATACTACATTATTAATGGTTATAATTAACATGGAACATTCTAACAGAAGTCCTCACACTGATTTTTAAAAAGAATACATGATACATTCCAACTTTGAAAATATTACTAAACTCTAGAAATCTGATACAACAAACATTGTTTATAATATACAATATAGCTTTAAGGTTTCCACAATAGGATGAGAACAAGAAGAAAAGCTGCAACAGCCATGTTTTCTTGTCCTGATATTTAGTTAAAAGAATTAAATCATCTCTAATTTTAAAAATATCTCTGCATTAAATGATTATTTAACAATACCTAAAGAATTTGACACTTGTTTCCCTAAGAGATTATGTCTCTCATTATACTACTCTGCCCTATTTTTAATCACAGAGTAATACAAAAAGTACAAGTACCAAAATGATTTTCAGGAAAAAACAGCTTTGAACGTTCTTCGTGGTGAGGAGGAACCTAAATTTTTTGACTTCAAGAAAATACTGTAAGGTTCCCCCATTTTTGCAGACTTCAAGAAAAATTAAAAGATTAGTGAAACGGGCTACAGTTGAAAGTGTTACCAAAACTGGTGATGAATAGAAGAATTACAATTACTGTGTTTAAGGTAAGTTTTCACATAGGTAGTGTTCTACTGTCTGCAATCTCACAGAGACACCTTTAATGTGTTTATAAATTTATAAATATCTTTTCCAGAACAGAATTGTGCAAAAGGATGAGAGTAGTGGCATTTACCTACAGGGAAGAAAAGTGGGAAGAAAGACAGGATCATGCTCTCTCATTAAGCCAAATATTAAATAATCATAAAGTCCTTTTAGCTTAAGTTACACCTTGAAAATATGAAAATATGAAAACAGAAAATATGCTAAAAAGTAAAACTGGTGCAAATCACAGAATGTTAACATGGTTGTTAATGGACACTATTTCATAACAACAATTTATTCACACAGGAAAATTTATTGCTAGATAAAAGATAAGTCTGTTCCTAACAAAACCAGATTTCTTGTAATTTAATAAAGAAAATTTTCTAAACACATTTCTTGTGAAAATAACATAACTAGGGCACATACCAGACATGCTCGTTTTCTGAATTCAGTTCCAATTTTAAGAATGATTAATCATAATCAGCCCTACTGTGAACAAGCACAATTTCCACAGTTCAGAAATAAAATTGTGCATTTTCTGTTTTGTGAGACATTTTCCCTACCACAATTATAGCACAACTCCACCAACAATTTTGCACTCTCATCCCATTTTGATCCCTGCATTTTTAAAATAACCTTGTATTATCATTTCTATTAGTAAGAACAGCGCCTAGATGTTAATCCTACAAACTTGTCTGGTTTTTTCTATGTATAATACACCTTCTGCAGGTAAAAGGAAAATACTTAAGGATGGCCAACTATACCATTAATTCTAATCTTACAAGAATTCTGTCTGTGCACATATAGCCAGATGTAATCTAACAAGTTAAAAGAAAAAGTGACATTTTCTCGTGAAATCATGTTTTTATTTATCAAAATGTCTATGAATATGCTGTATTCTTGGACAGATATTTTTAAAAATAAATAAATAACAAATTTCAAAGAAATCACGCCACCTTATGGCAGCAGTCAGCAACACTGACAGCTAGTGTTTCACACACTGTTCATACTTCAACAAAAAATCCACATACAGCATTTTTAGACCTGTAAGCAATGAACAATGTTCAGCAAATGCCCATGAAAAAACTCCATGGAACCTACTTACACTTCTCAGTTTAGAAGATTAACTTGGATGCCAGCAGGAATCAAACCCACGAGCTCAGAGAGGCATATTAATTTCCAAATTTCATGTTTGGATTACTACCTTACCCATTCTGCTAAGATAACTGAAAAGAACAAAAAAGCAAACAAGTAGCCTACACAATACATTCAAGGTCATAATTCCAAAGGTGGAGTCTCTAAGAATTTCCTGCTATTGTTATTTCCTCTTCCACCAACCCTAAATAGACGGCCTGAAATAAACTAAACATGTACTAACAACGTTGTGTTCTACTACACATAGTTTAAGAGTACTTGGGACAAGTGCTGAAGCAGCAGTGTTGAAATCT
>WAAG01066090.1:71133-82682 GCA_013390105.1 Tichodroma muraria | reverse complement strand
CATAAAATAAGATTTTCTATTTTGTCTTCCTCTAAGATCTACAATTAGGATCCAACTACAAATTCACACTTTTCATCAGCACAAACAGTAATGTGATCAAGACAAAAGTATAACAAGTGTGAAACAGTAAAAGATTTCTAAAAGCCAATATCCAAAATTTTGAAAAGCTTTTTCATTACATTTCAATAGATTTGTCATATTCATTTGGAATAAACCTAGGACCCGAATGCTAGTTATCAGGCTCAGGCTGTAAAACCTCTTTTGATCTTCAATGTTATACTCACTGCCACACTATTAAAACAGACTTTCTTTTTCTAAAAAGATAATGGTGAGAGGTCAATGCCTAGGATTCTGTCCTTATGGAGAGAGAACTCAAAGACTAAATTGACTGTTATGAAGCCTTCCAGTGGAAAATGGAGTATTTCCACAATAAAATTTAATTTAAAACAGTAATGGGTAGACATATTTTTGGCCAGGCACTAGCCTGAAAACAGAGAGTGAGGGCTGAACAAAATCAAACGTATTTATATTAATTTAGTCTAGAGGGAAAGAAATGCTTCCCTGTTCAGCAATTTCTTAAGTCTCTTGCCAATTCTAACATCCCCTGATGTTTTCATATTGCTTATGGTGCTTTTCATTTGCGTCACCCAAAAATCAAGCACAAGAGTGAGTAGGTAAGTGACTGGAATTTAGTGGGATGCTAAAGAAGGTGGAAAGAGCAATGCAGCAGCAAAGGCAGGACAGTGCAACTGGAATTACAAACAAAAAAGCAGGAATTATTCCATTCCCACTGAAACCACAACCAAGCTCCTCATGTTGGTCTCACAGAGCACACACCCCTACCCAGCACCAATCTTAGAGCAATTTAGAAGCTTCTTGTCACCAGAAATCTCCCTTAGTTGTTCTCAGATTGAAAGGCACCTTGCCTTCCATGATTTGCCTTTTCAGTAAATTTCAGCAACATCATCAGGCCTCTCCCTGCTTGTTTTGTTTTCATCTAGGACCTACAGAAGACATGGATACCATCAAAAAATTCTCATTAGGTGGTTCAATAGAAATCTGTTCACATGACACTTTTAAGAAACACTAGAAACGTGAAGTTTGGCAGAGGGAACAATATGAGAGGTGCACAGGGCCAGAGATATCTTCTAGTAAGTCTCAGTCAAAAGAGGTGGACTAGAACCAAATCTCCCTGATTTAGTTCTCCTCTTGTCATGCACAGAAATATTTTAAAAGGTTTTAGAAAAAAATAAAATATACAGGAATCATGAAAGTATGTGTTCAGTACTTTGGGGACAATTCATAATTACAATATTTTAAAGAAAACAAGAAACCTCATGCTATCCACTAACAACAAAACCAGGCATTTTTAACTATATTCTACAATTCACACTTATATTAAATTTTAAAGTGCCTTCTAGCAACATAAAGAAAATTAATATTTTAAAAGTGGGTTTGCCAATTATCACAAAATTAATCACAGTTCTAGTCTGTTAGCTGAAAACATCATCACTAAAGGGAAAACAAAGCTCAAAAAATGTGTTTACTTGCTTGTAACCTGAGGCCTGAAATGCCATATCAATTCCTACTCACAAGAAGCACTTCCCAGGTTCAGTTCTGAAAGTGCAGTTTTAAATAGATATGTTCACTAACACTTTCTCACATCTGCTCTTGCGTGCTGTACAATTCACAAATGTTTTGCAAGTACAGTCATAAAATCTGGAAGTAGTTTATGCCCATCTTACCCCCCACTAGCATTGTACAGAACAGCATATTTTTCGGAATTGCATGCTGTGATCATCACTGTTTATCTGCACAGCAGCTCTACTAGAACAGAACTGCATCCAGGAGCTCATGTGTAATGAAAATTCCAAGGAAGACAGTGTTTAATATGGAAGTATAGAGTCCATCACAAGAATCTCTAGCCTTGATAATCTTTTCTCCCTCTAGTGGCTTCTACATTCCCACTCATAGCATGTTTTACCTTCAGTATTGATGCAAAAGACAATTAAAAGCAATTTAAATTTTGTTCTGCCAAATGAAGACTTAGACTCAGCCACCAGGTTGTAAAAATATGAATGTAATCCTATGTGGCCATTTTATACACTTTATTCCTTGACTGGAATGAGTCTGAGCAAGCTGTGTAAAATAAGTCCTTACCACTTAAAAAGGTCACAGGAAGCTCAGAACATGTAATTTTCTAGAACACAGGCGCTAACCCACCTGAATAATGGTTTGGAATGGGCAGTTTTAGCTCATGTATTAGCACTTAATTGTAAGTGCTAATGTAATTGTCCCTTCACACACAATAATAATAAAGTCTGAATTTCTCTCTTATGAAAATGAACTAGGGATCTATGATGCAAATACAGATTTTCCCTTTTTCTGCAGCACCTGAAGTACAGAGGTATGATCATCAGTAATGACATCCCCTGATTATTTTCATGAAAGATTTAAGATGAGGACATTGTACAACTTCATCTCTGTGAATTACTCCAAATAATCTTTAGGAGCTTTTCTCATCAGTTTCAACAGCCTTCAATAATACTGAAAAATGAAATTAAGATGCAAAAAAGGGTTTGTAGCCTTAATGAAAAGATTAAATGCTAAAGCCATGTAGGAACATTTTAAATGTGTCTTGCAAACAAATTTGTCATTAATCAAAGAAGAAAAGAAGAGAATGTCTATTTTATTAGATAGACTTAAAAAGGAAGATTGATATACTTAGTGTTGGTTTATGCTGATCTGAGTGATATGGTAGGTGAAATATTACTCTTTACCCACATATACAGCATCTTTCATCTCAAAATGTAAAATTTTCCATGAGATTTTAATTAGTATAATCTTGACTTCCATGAAATAAGTGTTTCTGAAAAATATCTAATCTGTATTACTATCACGGACAACACTGCAGACACAAACTTATTACAGAGATCTCAAAGGAATTTCAGCAGCATCCAATGCAGCATTTGGGACCAACATCCACCATACATCTGCACCAGGTGCTGCACATAAAGAGGCCTTTTCCTTGGTCCACCAGCAAAGAGACCATGAAGCACACAGAACTCATGGCAGCAGATAGAATTGAGTCTTAAGTGGTTTGGGTGGGCAATGTTTACAATTTTAGTGTTTCTGTTTGGCTTTTGAAAGTGTGAACCACCTTGTATTTAAGAATACTTAATTTTATTGTGGGTCTGGAAAACATTGCTGCCTGTAGCAGTGTTCACCTTAACAATACATGAGTGTATAACTATTATACATACAAGTTTATTTCTTCTTATTTTCAGCACAAAAAGCATACAATAGAACGTTCGCAAATGTTGCTTGCTTTACAGTGCAGGAAAAGCAATGAAAAATAATTTCTCTTTCCATACCAAACCCAAAATGTTCTAAAGTTCTGCAACCTAATCCCCAAAAAGGTTTTGTTTCTAACAGTATGAAACAGCTAATGAACCTCTACTATCATCCACTTGATCAGTAGTTGTATATTTTTAAACAGGTAAGAAAAAACCATATTTTTTCAAAACATATTTGGATAGCATGATGGACATCCAAATCAATCATGTAAGTAATACACAAAATTTCACATGCAGTCTTTTGTATGCTTTTTGTGCTGAAAATAAAGAAAAAAAACAAATTATATATATAATAGATACACACTGGTATATTGTTAAGGCGAACACTAATATAAGCATGGAATGACAAAGCTTCCTGAAGGCTAATTTGGAGTATAAGATTCTGGTTTTTCCTGGCGTCAGCAAACATTTCAGATACAAAACCGCTACTGATCCTTTCAGTATCAGAACAATGGCCTCCACTTTATTAGAATTTCAGTTACCAACAACAGACTCCCCTGAGATTAGTTCCCTTAACAGCAAAATGTGTGTGTCACAAAGGGTATGTAATCATGCTGAATACTCTTCCCACACCTTTTCTTGTTTTCTAAGTCTCCTTGTTTTGTCTAATAGTAGACAAAACAAGAAGAAACAGTAATTTGGAATAAAATTTGAATTACAGGCTTGCTGGCAGAATGTTACATTTGTGACCTACCACTACCAGTTTTTTATGTCAGCTTTTAATGCTACTTGTATTGAGAGGTTTGCTGGAGTGAAGTTTTGGAATAAAACAGTCTTATTCAGTTAAAAGTGTATAATCCAGTTTTTTGGATTAGATCATTCCAGTCTAATGATTAGACTACCTCTCTATAAAAATAGATGCCACTAGAATAACATTTGCAAGCCAGCCTTCTACAAAAAGGAACCAGACTAAAGATGCAGACTGTTTCCATTCTTTTGCAGCTGAAGGTCATAAGAAACTGAAGCTGCTAAAATGTCATGCCCCCTTTTCATTTCAGTGCCACTGAAACATTTGGAAACAATGAAGAAACAAGAAGAAAACTGAGAAAGCACTAACAGACAATACTTCCAGTAGAAGTACAATTCCAGAGCTGCACTCAATTAAAGAGGAATATGCAACGCCTCTGCAGACAAGAGAGAAACATATTTTTTCATGTGAAATTTTGTAAATTATATAATACACATTTAAATTTTAATATGCAAATGTTACTGTGGAAAAGTACCATAGGCAAATGGGTTTGGGTGTGGGGGTTTTTGATACTGTTAAGAACTAACACCAGCATATTCTTACCTTTTTATCTTCTTTAGATTTCCTGATACTGTGTGGGGGGCCAAATTTGTTCTGAATGCAGAACATCTTCTTGGACCATTCACTTTTGTGGGATTTTAGCTGCGGCTGACCAAAGCTGCCATCAACTCTGTATCTGTCAGCTGGAATCTTACTCATTGGTGGGGGAAGGGTTCCACAGTTAACACTCGACCAGCCGTCCGTGGAGTCAGTGTACGACTCCTGGTCGCTGGCATTTCCATGCTGCCACTCCTGTAAAACGTGCACAGGCAGCCACCTCTGAGTGCCCGTGCCTGCAGTGTTTTTCTTTGATGGGGGTACTGAATTTCGGGAGGAAACCAATGGAACTTCAATACGAGCAGAAGGGCTCAAGTGTTTGCTTACATTTTGGGACTTATCATTCTGAATTACTTCTAAAGGGATGCTTCCCTCTTGCTCATGACAGAAGCCATTCCAATGGGAAGCAGGCTGACTTTGTCCCCTTCCTACTGGATTTTCCCATATGCTGCTAGGAATGTGTTTACTTGGATTGGTCCCTAAATCAACCACCAGAACTCTATTATTCTTTTCTTCTTGGTTGAAATTTCCAATTCCGCTATCACTGTTACTGCTCGTGCTATTGTTCTGATGGGCATCTGCATCACCATCAAGGAAAGCCCTCGCACGCATTCCCTCAATCAATTCCCCCATATCCCTATACAGGACAGAAATAAACTGCAGGACAGGTAGAGATGACGTTGGAAACTCCAGACAGCCATTTGTATCTGGATCCGCTGTACACTCCAGTCCAAAACGTCTTGCTATACCCTGGTGAATTTTATGATGAAATAATTCAGGATCCACCATAAAAACATGGCAAGATGTCCTCAGGACCCCTTCATCTTCCTGAGCCAAGCTTACATCATCATTTGTCTGCATTGTAACTAGTCCAAAGAATCTTCTATCATCTGGGCAAACAGCACTGAATGCCAGTTTCTCTGCAGGATATTCTGCCACAACACCTGATTTGTCACTGCAGAGCTGAATACAGTCATGCATTATCTTCATCATCACCAGGGAATGGATTTTTTGCTCTGCCCGCAGACGTCTCATGCACCCACGAATGGCCTGCAAACTCTCAGTTTCCAAATTCGCGGTTGTTGAAGGAAGTTCGATGGAGCCTAAGTAACCTACAATCATGGCAACATTCAAAATGCTTGCATCTAATCCAAAGTCTTCTGCACTCTCCAGACCAATTCTAAAAACTGAATCATCATTCAGAACTTTGGCTATTTCTTCCTTTGACAGTAGGTTTGGATTGCTTACACTTTCATTGCCAGTTTCAAATTTCATAGCAGCAGAAACTGAAAATGATCTTTGCTTTGGTACAGAATTATCTGAGTTACCAGCACAAAGAGCAGGATTCTCAAAGATCATGTTGAAAATGCCACCAGACTGCATTTCTTCAACAACTTTCTCTGCTCTGTTTATACCCAGTGCTTTAGAGTCAGGTTTGGGTTTCAGCCACCCCTTCCCATCATAAAAACCAACTTCTTCATCACTTGAACATGAATCCATATGACTAATCCCTTCAGCAATGACCATGTGCAGGACTCCAGAACATTTCCCTATAAGTTTCACTACATCTTCATGAGAGGCTTTTTTCACATTGATTTCATTAACCGCAAATATCTGATCTCCTGCTTTAAGTCCAACATAATCTGCAGGGCTTCCTTTCATCACACAACTAAGAACACAAGGAGCTTGTCCTGAAAGGGTAAACCCATAACCTGCTCTTCCTCGAGCAACTTCCACGCTTCTTATCCGTGGAGGAGCATGCATGTTGAGTCGACGTTTGACCGTTTCTCCTGGTCTGTACATTTTGGATTTTTTTTTTCCAAAATAAGAAAACTTCTATTTAGTCCAGTTTTTTGTCATGTTTCAAGAGTATCACTCCATCTGATGAAGGTCTAAGAAGGAAAGAAAGAAAGAAAGGACATTTTAATTCTCATCATATTTCAGGCTTTTTAGCAGCCAGTATTCCCTTTACTGTTGAGAAAAAATTGCTAGTGAACTCTCCCAAAAACTTCACCAGAGAATTGGCCAAGAATTAATCTAATTGCCAGAGATTCAGACTCAAAACAGTTTGAAAAGAACAGGTACCACAGTGTTACTTTTAGTGATGAGAAAGAAGTTGCAAATGCAAATAAAGTGGCTGTCCTAAACGACAACATGACAGAATGGCAAAGAACAGGATCCAAGTCTTTTGATGTACAGTCAGTGGTTTTTTATACTAAGCATGTTATGTCTTCCCCAACTCCCCCACATTGCCCACTATTCAGTTCCCTTTTGGCTTACTGCATCATTGTACTACTATTGCATTCTACAGCATAGAAGAAATCTTCATTTAAGCTCATACATCCTTTCCCAGCAAAATAAAAATGAGAGCCCATGCTCATCTACTCAGCTACACCTCACCCCCTTTATGCTCAGTGTACAGAAACAGGTACCACATGTATCATGTAAGAGATTAATTACCCCTAGAGTTGCCTGTATCTCTGCACTGACAGCTGTAAAGACAGCTTAAAGTATCTCAGACTTCAACTCCCTTACGTACGTTTCACTTACATATGCAGTGACAAGTGGGCATTCAGTCATGTATCAGACCAAAGGGATCCAAGATCAGATTTACTGTTACATCCATCAATTAATCTACTCAAAACAATTTGTCAGATAGCAAACACTGTAAAAATGCATTTCAGACCATCATTCCAACATCCATGTGTTTTAGTTTAGCTTAAATATTCAAAAAAAGAAAAAAAAAAGAAAAAAAGAGTGAAAAAGACACATGCTGCCAGTATTAATCTAGTCATGACTTTACAATTAACATGTAACAGCTTTGTATGAACAGCAAGAAGCAGAATATTTCACTACATTTTGGTGTCAGCACTGAAGTCTGGAAGTCTTGTTCTAAATATACTCGGGCAATATCCATTGTTTTAGAGAGGTTTCCCCCACTAAGCAGGTTAAAATGCATGAAAATGACTAACACAAATAAAAGAAATAACTTGTTCAACTTTTGAAACTATCCCCTTGTTGCATTATATGAACCCTCACTTCCACAGGTCTGGAGAATGACTGACAGAAATAACCTTGGGACTACAGCTACATAAAATTGCAACAAACTCCATCTGAGAAAGTGAGAACTACTCTGACAATAACTACTCTGAGTTGGTGCATAGGCTTCTTCTTAACTCAGTCACATTGTAACATACTTAAAGTGTATGAGGTACTTCAAAGCAAGTATCCTGCACAAGAGGGCAAAACACAGGCAACATTTTAGATAAATACATTCACAGAAAGATATAAATATACATACACAGAGAGACAACACATTTCTTTATTATTTCACACCTAAAGTGCTAAATTAGTGGTGTCCTGCCCACAACTTGCATGGACAAAAAATGACCAAGAAATCCTACTGACATTGGTCTCAGCTACAGAAATAACTAAAAAACCTCACACTCAGGATGTGATTAAATCCACAGCGCACTACTTTCACAGTATTTCTGTCTGGGTTAGAACAAACAAGGAAATTACTTCAAAAGTTTTACCAATTAAAAACCAAACCAAAACTAAAATACAATTTAGGATGGTAGTCTTAATTATTTATCTATATACAAGCTTCTTGATTACCAAATTTAAGAAAACAATGCTGTTTCTAGAATATCCTGCTAAATACTCAAGTGAAGGATGTAATTCCCACAGGACCCTTCCAAATCCAAAATAGGACAGATTTCAAGACACCCAAAGACATCCAGTTGGCTTTACTTTTTGGGGTTTAGTCTTGTTGTTGCTTTTTGTTTTGCTTTTTTTTTAACAAAGGGACATTGAGTTTTTATGTCTCCACTGTACAGCTGTGACTATTCAGTGTAGTATGGTTTTTGCAAATTGTTTTAATATAGCAATTATCCAGCTTCATTAACTATACTTTTCCTATAATTTGAGACAAAAAAAAACAAAAAAAAAAAATAACCTTGGCTTACAGAAGCAATGAAACTTCACACTTAACCTTTAAATGGAAATCATAACATAAGAAGTGCTTTGCAAACATTTAACCAAACTTAACTCTTACATTGCTGTAAGAAAGCCCCATCAACTTGCATCCAGTCTCATATCTTAAATGTGGTTTGACCATTTCCTGATAGGGCTAAACTTGGGAACCAAGAGGTCACTGTGCATTCAGCTATCTCTAATTAGGTCTTGCACTTTTTGAGAATAACCATTAAATATTTAAAGATATAGTTCTCAAAAAAAAAAAAAAATTGAACTAACAAATGCTCAACAGTAAATAAAAACCTATCTAGGAGCACAAACATATACATGTTGTAATTTGCTTTATAGTGAATATTTCTGTTCTCAGCTGTCTGGAGAATAACCTAATGTGACCCCTGAATACCCTCTGAAACTGTACTGTTAACCTGGTCACCACAAAGCCCAATAGTATCTGGCACCTAAAACGGTGCTACTCGCTTGCAAGAGGAAAGGAAACAATTAAGAGAGTATGAGATTATAAATAATCTCCTTCTAAAAATATAATAAAAAGCAGTTGTTACTAAAAAACTTAAGATTCAATATTGTAATGTTGAAGTGGCTGATAAGAAAAACAAATTTTTTACAGCTCCCTCTCTAATCTATAAAAATATAGCCTAAATACCATTATTAAAGAAAATTAAATGAAAATGCTAGTTAGGCTGCTCTTGCAAAGAGGCAAACCCCAGTGCTGTTTTACCTCACAATTCTGCATTTGATGAGAGAGATTTTCCTTTTAGCTCTGTTCACAAGTGAATCTACCTACTTGCCTTCCTAACCTATGACCCTCACACATCAAGCATTTATTGTAGATGCTAACCACTGATAATGAAATGTCATTCAAAAACTTGACAATTATAAAACAAAACAGCAGGCTGCTAGCATGTTACTTTCCTCTAATAATGATGTTCCAGAGGTATGAAGACTTACAACTATTAATATATTTGTGAAATTTGGTAGGTGTAAAGTTAGGAACTAATTCAACATTAAAGGGGTTTTGATATTAATGTGTCTATGCACTAAAAGACTCAAAACTAAAAAATATCAACCAAAGAAAAGCTGTATTACTTCACTAGATCACCTCTTCCCTCCCTCAGTACCTGAATATTACTGTGCAATTTTTATGCTAATTATACTCAGGATAAACAACAACTCATTAAATTTATCCAGGAAACTTCAAAACAAAAGACAAATGTATCTCTTCTGCAAGAATCCTCAGTGTCCAAGTATGTTTTACTGCAATAATGGCATGACAGGCAAATAGAAAAATTATGAAAATAGTGTTTCTCATTAGCAGAAATTAGTTGATTGTCAAACAGTTAACAGACTAGTTCAAAACTGAATTATCAAGTTATCTAATTGCGAACTTTTCTCCTAATTTCTTTGCAGACGTGAAACCTAGAGCTGAAGAGATATGGCCCAGAAGTGGCACAAACTTCCATGGTTCCAAAGTAATCATGTCTAAATATCCTTTTCCTGTAATAAATTACAAAACATGTAACATATCCAGTGAAACAAAAACACCAATTCACTTGCACTGATATAAAGCTTCGTAGCTTTATAGCTACAAAGTATTTCACAGAACATTTCAGGCAAAAACACTAGTATGTACACATTAAGAGTTGTTCAAGTATGTGGAATAACATAATTTGTCCATACACATCAGCTTTGACACAGGACTACAAAACAAAATACTCAGGTTTTTGGCCAGCATACATTCTGGTCTACCATTTGAATCAATTATTTGTGGGGTATAAACCACCAAAAATACCAGTTGAATTGTACTGTATCCCACAAACACGGCATTTCTGTATGGAATATTTTTACATATACATGCTAGCTTTTCATGTCATTTTCAAACCCTCTGTCCAAAGAAAATAACATGTATTTGCTTACGTTCAAGGGAGAGAGATGGTTTGTTTCCTGCTTCTGCTCTGGTTATCTCATAGCAACAAAAAGAACAGAAACAGGAGGCACACTCCTGCTGCAGTCTATGTTAAACTGTAACTTAACAGTTACAGAGGGCAGCGAGGGAGCCCGTGAAGATCAGGAGTACATGACCGACCACCACTACCTCCCGAAAAGCCTCTGGAAACGAGCTGGTACTCAGCACTACAGGGTCCACATAAATGACAGAGCCACTGTCTGGCTTCATTCCGTTTTTCAATAGTGGGGCTGTAAGAGAATAAAGTATGCAAAGTAGAAGTGCATAGAGGAGAGGGACTGTTCCCTCAACCCTCACACAGGCCTTGAAGTAATGCAAAAGACTCTTCAGCATGGATGCCAGTTGTTGAGGCAGAACTGATGCCAAGTCCCTACAAAGCTCAAATGAAGCTATAACATTTGAATTCCACTAACTAGTCAAATGTGGTACGTGTTTATAGACAAGTTACACAAGAAATGTAACAGCACAACCTGTAGAAGACAGCTACCAGTTGTTTGAGAACTTGGGCAGGACAATGTTTTAATAAAAAAAAAAAAATCTCATCAGCATTTCACAATTGGCAAGACATATCATTATATTTCCTTTAGGTGTACCTAGTGTGATCATTCAAAAAATGCTGACTGTAATTAGTAAAAGCAGGCTAAAAAGTAGCTGTTAATAAAATCTCTTCTCCCACTGAGGACACTGTATGAAGTGTAAGGAACACAAATAGGACATCTGCTGTTTTGTCTGACAAGACGCCTATAAGGATAAAGTTTCCTAAAGATATTGAACTGACAGTCATGCGCCTACAATTCAGACTAATTTATTTGCTGTATTTAAGAAGGTGGAAAGGTTTTGTTGGCAGTTAGGCATTCCCCCCCCCCCCCCCACACCCCCACCACTCCCC
>WAAG01066090.1:53312-70452 GCA_013390105.1 Tichodroma muraria | reverse complement strand
CGTGCCGTGCGAGCGGCCCGCTCGCTGCGGCCGTGGGGAGCTGGCCACGCGGGGCATGACGGGGCGCGTAGTTCGCTGGTCTCCCCGAGTCGCCTCGCCTCGCCCTGGGCTCCGGCGGGGCGGGCAATGCGCAGGCGCGGGCTGGCGGCGGCCGTTCGAACGGGGCTGGGAGCGGCCCCGGGCGGGACCGGGGCCCGGGTTCGGCCTCGCACCGCGGGCCCGGCGCGTCCGGGACACAGAGCGCAGCCCGGTCCCCCCGGTCGGTGCGAGGGGAGGGAGTGATAGCCCGCAGCTCGCAACGCAGGCGGGGCAGGGAGGCACTCGGAGTTGCCTCAGACAGGTGTGCCGCGCCTTTGAAGCCCGAGAATAAAGGGAGACGGACTGCGCGAGGTAAAGGGACGAGGGGGAGGGAGCAGCGGGGCACTGCCTTTTATCCGGGCAGGCTGAGGGGGTAGGTGAGGCACGTGGTAGTAATTAAGCACCTAAAGGGCAAAGCGTGTGTGCGAATGGGCAGCTCTGCCGCCCGGATGGAGCAGGGCACAGGCGGCGAGCGCTCAAAATGCACCGGGGACGGCCCTTCACTTAAGAAGGGCAACACTGGTAGCCCTTATTTTAAAGAGGAGAAAAAAGGTTAACACCAGTTAAAAAATTCGTAAGGAATACAAGAGTCAGAAAAAGGGAAGAATTAACCAAGTCTTTTTGCCTTTCCTACAGAACCTGAAAGGATTTTGTGATTTTAGCAGAAGAATGTCATCTTTAATTGTTAATGTGTACCTGTAGAAATCCTTTGTACGTGGGGTATTTAATTTTATTCCTCTGTGCACAGGAAACCTGACACTGAGCCTACCAGGCACAAGTTGAAGGAGAATTCTTACCTTTTTCTGGGTTTTTTTTGGGTTTTTATCCCAGTCTCCAGAGCAGGATATCTGTTCCACAACCTGTAACTAATTGGTTTAACTTCAGTAATTTGTCTAATTCTTATCCAGTCTAGGAAATTGTTTCTTAATAATTCCTTCCTGAGCTGAAATGCTTATAGGATAATAGGATATCAGAATGTTCAGGAAAAACAAAAACACAGAGCAAAGGAAAAAGCTCTTTGAAACAGAGGGTTCTGCTCCTCTACTCTGGCCTTCACTTTCTCACTCTGCTGGTTTTTCTTCTTTGTCAGTCCATCCCAAGGAGGTTTCTACCAATCTGAGATATTTCAGATTGACCTAGATCCCAGTTTTGTTATCTCACTTATCCAGTTTTATGGGAAAAGCTTCTGAAAAGAAAAATTAACCAAATAAAATAAGCATTATGTTTTTTTCTCATCCTCACAAAAGACATCATGGTAGATCAGTGTAACAGACTTCCAAACTTCTTCAGATGTACCGTGTCTCATAAAATTAATTATTAAGTCCTTAGGGAGGCTAAAAATTCAAAACATAAGGAAGAAAATTGAGTGGTTGATTTTTAAACCTCTCAGTTGATTCTTTCAGGTGAGGTACAGTAATTTTAAAAAATACTCCAATATAATAGCCCAATTATTTCCAGCTTCCATGTGAGGTTATCAAGACTTAATACCTTTTGCCACTACTTCTGTTGCTGTGTTACCAACAGATCTAGGACTGACTTGCACAACTTCCTTGCCTATAGAATGGGAAACTGATCAATGTATTTCAGTCTGACCTTGTAAACAGCTGTAACTGAAGAAAATCTCTCGGAAAGTGACAAGTAAAGTGGAATTGTAAGTATCCCACAGGGATAACTGCAGGTCTCCCACTGCATCTTTATGGAGTTAATACACAGGAATTATGCTTTATTTTTTTCAAAGAGGAGGGATGCTAAAAAGTGCCATCAGCATCTGCTAGCTGTAAGCTAATTACTCCATGGCAGTGTCAGATTACCTCTTTCAAATATACTGAACCTGTTGTATTTGTGATAGCCAACAGAATTGCTTGCACATTTGTAGTAGCACAGGAGCATGTAATTAGTCTGGCTTCACAGAAGGCTATTTTCTACTACAGCAGAATTTCCTATTTAAGTAATACTCAGGAAGGAACAAGTGAAAACTGAAGCGTGACATGGCAACAGGTGTGCTCACACACTCTACTTGCAGTCAGAAAAATCCAACTCATCCAGAATGAATTTAGTGCTCTGCTTCAGTGCTTTTGGAAATGGTGATTAAGACTTCGTGTTATAATCTGGAACAAGGTGATTAATGGCCCCTCAAAAATCTACACAAGGTCTCAGCTGTAACTTACTGTTTTCACCACTGTGGAAGACAATGAAGGAAGAAAGAGTGTGAAACAAAGTGATAAGGATTTGTGGCTTTGGGGCTGGAAAAGCTTTGGCTTATAAGGCTAAGTAGCTTAATGTTGGGCATACAGACATCTCAATCACACCGAGGGTGGCTGTCACAAAACAGCTTGTTAGGCTTCAGCTGGAGAGGTTTACAATGCATCCTGTAATGGAGTGTGATTATTGCTGTCACAAACACCAGATGAGAAGTCAGAAAATAAACATAGTCCAGCATCTGACACAAAATCTGTGGTTTTAATTACCGTTGTTTAATTACCTTAGTTTAAGGAATGGAAGTGTTGGTTCTTCCAAAAAAGTTTTTAGACATACAGAAAAATCCTAACATAAATAACACTTTTATCATTTAATGTTTTCAAACTGGTTAAAATAATAAAATTGTACATGATTGTCAGTGCCAAATGCTTTTTCAGTTTACAAACATGATTCCAGCTTTCCTAGCTTGATTTTTTCCTGAACAGCAGGGAAGAACTGTGTTATGTACATTGTAGTTAGCTTGTGTTGGCCAGTTAATACACAGTTGGGAGCAAAATCATTGTTATAGAACTTATTATTTTAATTCTAAGAGCTCGTCCACCTTCTGTTAACCAGCCAGTTCAAAGGGTCAGCAGAGTTCATGTTGTGTACATTGAGGACTGTATGAACACACAATTATCAGGATCTGCCTTGTTTTACTAGTTTATCTAATATTTGGAAATACCTTTCCCTTTATTTTGAACATAGTTTTTTCTACCTGGTGCGATACACCCTTGGGAAATGGAAGAAAATATTTTTGTATAAATGCATTTTAGTTTGGATGATGGTGTTTCCCATCCATGCATGCTGGAGTACAAAAACCTTTATGAGGAGCTGTGAAGTAGTAGAAATAAAGGGGGATGGATACTGATCCTGTTAAATCTTGACTGGCTAATAGAGGACATAGCCTCCCAAATCCTATTCAGGGTTAAAAGGATTGATCCTTGTGCATCTGCTTGGCTTTGTAATTGTGTCCTTACCTACTATGATATTTAATTAAACATTAAAATATAGTTAAATAGATTTTGTGTGGAAAGGTTCTTCTGTGCACTTAAATGTGTGAATGGTGCCAGTTGCAAAATTGAAGGTACAAATGGTAAACTGTCTGGAACAAATTTTTGTGTGTGAAAACAGGCACAGCCAGGCCATGGTCCTGACTGTGCCTTTGGAAAGCAACACAAAATAAATATAATTATTTAATATCACAAGAAAATTAATTCCCTTACAATAGAATGCTCTGGTTTTCTTTTCCCAAATTCACTAACAGAGTTCAAATGAAACATTTTGCTGTAGTCAAAAACTGAAAACACAAAGTAGTGTTCACTGATGTCAATTTTTCTTTCCTTAAGTACAGCAACATGTTGTTAAAGGTGATGTCATGTTCAACCTTCAGTGCTGATGAACAACCCTAATATACAGAACCAAAACATCTGCTAAAATATCTACTTCAAGGACACAAGCACACTTAATTCACTTCTGTCAAGAACTGGAAACCCAAGAATTGAGTTTGGCTTTACTTATTATCAGTGAAAGCACAAATTAGCAGTGAAAGCACTTCTACCCCACTATTTCTTGTGGGCAAAGAGTTTATACCTAAAATTCCTCAGTTCCTGATAAATGCCTTGCTGAGCCTAAATGAGTGTAAATTTTTTATTTCATATTGTGTCATGGATACCTTCTAATATTCTTAAAACACATACACCAAAATGAAAAAAAATTCTAGTATTCCTTTCCCTTTTTTTTTTGTCTCTAAAGGGATTGTTGATTTTGTTTGTTTATTTAATCTTTAAGCCTTGAATCTTTAATTTTCTAATTCAGAATCACCTGATGAATTAACCTGGGCTTTGTGGCTCCATTAAAGCTGTGTCTCTTATCCCATTGAGCTCATTTAAGCAGAGTGTCTTCAGTTCTATTGGGTTTAAAAATTTATATCATCCAGCAGCTGAATTTACATATTCTGAAGAAATACTATGTATTTTTGGGCTGTAAGGAAAAGGGATATCTCAGGGATTTATTCCCGTGGCTCCAAGTACCATGCCAAAAAAGTTATTACTGTCTTATTCTGCAATACTCACAGAGCGAGCAAGCTCTATCCTTGCATCTAAACAGCAAGCTAAATTAGGATCATGCATGATATCCTCCAGTGTTCTGCTCCTGTCTCTCTCTTTTTTCATCTTTGAAGCCATTTCCAGTGTGACATGCAGCATACAAGGGTGATAGCTCAGGACTCTGCTGGCTGACATATCACTAAGCACATGTTCTAAGTGATGAGGTACAAATGCCAGTCTAAAAATGCCCCTCATATCCCTAAACCTCAGGAAAAATATGCTGCTAGTTCTCTATATTCACATATGACTACAGGAAAAGAAACTGAAAATAAGAGCCTGAGGCACTGCAGAGGTGACATGAGTAATAGACAGAGAAATTGACTTTGCATATTCCTATTCAATATAATTCCCCTGAAAAAAGACCCTGGCTCCAGGACAAACTGTGCAGCATTAAAGTGAGGAGGAGGGATCCTCTACTCTCAGCAGTTAACCCAAAAGTCAGAGAACACATTTTACCTTGTTCCAGTCGGTATGTGGCAAAGTCAAGTCCAAGCATTTTTCCATTTCCTCATCCAAGCTTTTTACCTCCAAACTTCGGAGAGGACAGAAAGTCCTTTTGGCTCAAGTTCAGTCTGTCCTTACAATACCTGCCAGAGACACAGCTTTGCTTGCGATTATCCCTTCTGAAGTTCAGCTGACAAGGCATGGCCTGACTGCAGTGACATTTAGGTCCACCTTGGCAAAGGTGGTTTTGGTACAAACAGGACCCATTCCTAGTAACACAGGATTCTCCCCTGGCTTTCAAATCTCCTTTAGCTCAGACTGACTTCATCTTCCCCCACCTCATAACTAGATGCTGAATGGCTTTTAAATTAAATTAGAAGATAGTTGCTCATTCCAGGTAAAACCATCATGATTGTTAGTATAACTTCAGCAATTAAAATTCATATAAAATGCACTGAGATATACTTACATAAAAGAGGATAATTTTTTTGTGCTCCACCAAAACTTTGGTTTCATCTAAGACGAGGCTTGCAGTTATTCTAAATGACCTTCTGAAATGAAAGTTCATTTGTTAAGAGTCATTTTGGCCTTGACAGCATTTGTGGAGTTCTTCTCAGTACCTTCACCATGGCTTCTTAAGTTCCTCTCAGAACTAGGTTAAGGTCTTGCCTCCTACTAAAATTTCAGTCCCATGATAAAAGTTGAATGTTGATGGATTATTTATTTCAACATGTGGCAGCCTACTTCTCCTTTCACCTTTTTAAGAATACAGCATCTGTGTGACTTGCATGGACCGGGTGATCCAGGCAGTTCCTGCTGAAGTCCTGGTGATTATGGCTGCTCTTCCATAAGCATTCTCGCATTCTTTCCTTGATAACTGACATCCCCCAAGTTATTGCCTAGCATAACATCCTAATTTCAACTGAAATTAGCCTATGCTTTTTTTCATAAGATGTATTTTTCTTAATAGTGGACTTAAACCACGTACCTTACACTTGAAAAGTATTTCCTTTTCATTCGGAGGGGGCAAGACAAGACCACAAGAATTTGCTGTGTCTCCAGCTAAGAGATTCAGAGGTACAGCTGTAGCTGGTTCCTGGTGTCTCAGCACAGGGCTGTCAGCTGAGGATGCTGGTACCCTTCTGCAGGCAAACCACGACGCGTGTGGGATGTTGCATGGAGTTCCTTGCACGGATGCACATACAGATAATCTTACAGAAGGAAAGCCTGCTTAAGAAAAAAGTTCTTCAACGTACAGGACGCCTTTTTTAGCCAGCTTCCTAAAATACGGCCATGGATTATTCTCATGAGAATGCACAAACCCAATCACAAGAACTTCTTGGCAGCAAGGAGAGTGCCAAACACCACAAAACAAGTGCATTATTTCTGGTATTATCTGTATTATGCTGTTTCAATTATGGTGAAATTCAGTCTCATTTTTTACTGAATGTTAACCAATGTGAACTAGCTCTAAATAGGCTTAACTCTTTGAATAGATGAGCTGTAGATTTAAACCCTATGTGGACAGTTAGTTTTGTTAAAGAATTAACACTGGTGTATTTCATCCTCATATAGTGAAGTTCTAAGTTAAGTTAAATGAAAAGGAAAAATATAAAATTTTATTCATGTAAGTTTAACGAAAGCATAAGCATTATAGCTAACTTAAGTTCATGTGGGCAAGGTTTTATGCATTCATAAAAGAGATTGCATTTGATCTGATTATATTGAATTAAAGATAAATTATAGTTAAACCTCTAGGGAGAAGAATGAGGACCATGAAGAGTTTTTTAAGTAGTTTTAATTAATTTTCTAAATATGTTTACTTTGCAGTTCATAGAAAATTGATATTCCTATATCTTCCCTCAGTGAAACAAGCCTTCCTCAAGCTGTGATAAGTGCTTCTCAACATTTCAGTCTGTTGGAAATTTTATACCTTTAATGGTATGCACCCATTCATTTTTTTCCTTGCAATGCATAGCAATCCAGAACTTACCCCTAAGGTAACAACATGCAGTCAAGAATTTTAGCTCGCTCTGAGCTCAGTTAGGATAGATTCCCTGGGAGGCTTCCATGGGAGGTGAAGGAACTTGTGAGTGCTGTCAGTTTTTCAAGGACACTCTTCTGGAAGCACAAAGCCAGTTCATGCTCTTTAAGGGTAAGGAAAGTAGGTGGAATAAGACTCCCTTGGCTTAAATGTGAGCTTTGGAGTCTCTCAAAACTGAAAGAGAAGCGTACCAGAGACGGAAAACTCATTGAGAGCTGCAAGGGCATTCCCAGGGTAAGCAGATGCAGTTAGGAAAGCAAAAGCTCAGCTCAAACTGAAATTGGCCAGAGAGGTGAAAAAACACAAGAGTTCTTTGGGTACATAACCAACAAACAGAAGGAAATACTGGCCCAGTGTTAAGCAGTAGAGGTCACCCATAACGCTGAAATGGAAGATTCCCAACACATTCTTCACCTTGGGACACAGATCCTGGGATCAAAAATCCAGGTTTGTACAAACACTGACAGACACTGTCAGTGAGAGAGGAGCTTGTCTGTGAGCTATCACAGAGGCATGACCCTTACAAATTGATGGATCCTGATGTTACACATCCAAGGGTTTTAAGAGAGCTGGCTGATGGCAAGGATGCTCTCTATAACCTTGGAGAAGTTGTGGATATCAGGGGACGTCCCAGAAGACTGGAAGAAGGCTAATGTCACCCCATCTACAAGAAGGGCTTAAGGAGGATCCAGGAAATTACAGGCCTGGTAATTTTACTCCGTTCCCTGGGAAAGTTAGGGAACAAATTCTCCTGGGGGCTATCACAAGTCAAATGAAGCACATGATGGAGAAAAGCCAGCAGGGATTCACCAAAGGCAAGTCATGCTTGACAAACCTGATCACCTTATGACAACACAATGACCTGCTCAGTTGATGTGGGGTGAGCAATGAACATTGTCTCCAAGGATTTTGGTATGTTTTCCCAGAGACTCCCCCTCAAGTAATGGATGCATTAGGATCTAGACAAGTGGTCCATGCAGTGGATGGGGAACTGCCTACCCAGGCACAGCCAGAGAGGATGGTGGTAAATAACTCCTTTTCAATCCGGCAGCCTGTGACAAGACAAGTGGGATCCCCCGGGAATCGATGTTGAGCCCACGTCTGTTTAATATCTTCATAAGTGATCTGGGGGATGGGACCAAGTGTATCCTGATGAAGTTTGCTGATAATAACAAGCTGAGGGGGAAAGGGGACACTTTGGGAGGGAGAGCCACCCTGCAGGAAGGCCTGGATAGGCTGGAAGTGTGGGCTGCCAAGAGCTTTATGAAATTCCACAAGGACTAGAATTTGCACCTGGGAAAATACAATCCAGGTGGGGATCTGGATGGCTGGGCACCAGCTCTGTGGAAAGGGACCTGAGGGTCCTGGTAGACAGCAAGCTCAGTATGAGTGACCAGGCTGGTGCTGCTGCAGCAAAGAAAGCCAAGAAAGGCTAGACCAGAGTCCCTTCAACCTGGTACTCTCTGATACTAGGATCAAACAGAGATCTTACAGCCTAATTACAGGTAGTAAATAGTCAGCCCTACATAACTGGATGTCATTCACTGTGGATGACTGGTCTGATTTATATAGAACATACCTGAAATTATTCATCCTTATTAGAAATGTGGTTCAATAAACACCTTAAAATAAACTGTAACAGAATGAAAAATTTCGAGCCAGAAAAAATATGCATAGAAGAAAATTTCACACCCAAAATGGCAAAGTATTTCAAATGTTTCTGTTAAAACACTAAAAAAGATCAACACAAAAGTTTAATGATGTAGTCTCAAGCTTGCAGACACAGGAAGCATGCTACCATAAAATCAGGGGAAATAGATTAGCAATCTAGAGACCAGATGGTTAGTATTTACTTGCTGACATAACACCACCAAATGTTCCTAAATTTCTCTTTTAAATTTGTCTTTCACATTACATTATCAGCATAGGAACTGATCTTGCAAACATATACATAAAGATTTCAATATATTTATTCATTTGGGTAGTCTCATTGACTTTAGAACAGGAGACTGTTCACAGAACCAGGCTGTCAGCTCAGGATAAGTCTACAGAGTTGTCAACTATTTGCCTACGTGGACTTGGGCAGGCTAAGTCTGGGGAAAAAAATAAAATCCTGTATGCATCTTTTTGTTCTGGTTTTGTTATTTGCAATAATGAGCAGTTGATGGAGAATATGATAAAAGACATTACCCATCCATAAATATATCTCCTGGTCTGGTGGATAACTGTTAAACTTGGCAGGGTCTGAAATAAACTGAAGTCTTAAAATGCTTCTCCAGTTTGAAGTCAAGGACTAAAAAGAAAAAAACATTTACATTTTTACCCAGCAAATTGTTAATACCAGTGGGAGAAAATGCTGCTTAATTATAACAGGATCCTGCTACAAATTTCTTAACCTCTCTCCTCTGTGAAAAATATCCTTGATTCCAAATGTTTATTCAGAACCTTATTTTTCTCTGGTGGGAAAAACTGTCACTCCTTGCTCTACACTGTTTGTAACTTGTTTAAGTTATCTGTAGGGGCTCTCCATTCAAAATATACAAATTTCACTAGTGTTAGCTTTTCATACTTGGAGTTTTCTCCTTCAACTTTATGTTATTTCTTTCATTTTCACTTTAGAAAGTGTTTTCTCTCATCCCTGCCATTACTGGGTTTTTGTAGAGGCATTTGCATTGCCCCTTTGTCCAACATATTTTTCCCCATCTTTCATCCAGATCTGCTTCTCAATTGCTTGCATGTTTCTCAATGTCTCATTTTTTCATCTGCCTCCTCAGGTTCCTTTTCCTTTATTGTCGCATCATTTACAAAGTCACCTGCCTCCAGGCAGTGTATTTCCTCCCCTATTTAATTTTTTCCATTTGCACCATCTGCATGTGTAAATGTAATACAAGCACTTCATTTGGTGGAACAGATACCAAACTGAGCTGACCCTGTTACTGCCCCGAAAATAAGAAATTTGTTTTCCTATGCTACAGTTTCTTTGTTGATCACACTTCTAGAAGCCATGAGGGAGCTCTTTTAATGTCATAGTTAAAATTATAAACTTGGGTAACCCCTCATGTGCTCCCCTTGAATACTTATTATACTCAACTCCCTACTCATACAGACACAGAAGCAGTGTCTGTCTCTGTTTTGCCAAACCAGGAATTCTACCAAGAATTTTAATTCTAGACAGGTCTTTCAAGTTGTAATTTGTCTGAATATCACATACATTCAAATGTCTGTACCTGCAGCTAACTGTCCCATACAGATGAAAAGGCTGCGACTACCTTAAACAAAAAAAGAAATCCCGACAAAAAACACTCAACCTATTTTTTCAAGTAAACATTCAGTCTTTACAGGAACAAAAGAAACAGCAGCAAAAAGAAACTATGGGTAAGTGGTGAATTTTCAGCTTGTTGTCAAAAGGCATTTGAAAACTTCTGTTGTACGTGAAACTTGTAATATTTGTCTACAGCTTTAGAGTGGTCGCTCTCTAGGCAAAAACAGGGCTAGAACACAGATAATCTGCATGGACGGGAATAAAGCCTTTTGTTAAAGAGATAATGATTTAAAATGTAAATGTAAATTCTAACTGTAACTACTAAAAGTGGCTTTTATATATAAAAAAAAAAAAAACAACTACCAGGAAACACCATTTCCTTTAAAGCAGGTAAGTAAGACAATGTTTGGAGTCTCATCTGGAATGCTGTATATCATTCTTGTCATTCACCTTTAAAAGGGATGAATTCAAAAGAATAAAATTAGCAAAACAGTCATCAAAATCCTACCTTATGAAATAGTATTATCCATCAGAAGAAGGTTGCGTGGGGCATGACCTCTGGCTCTCAAGAGTAAATGCTATATATAGCAGCAAAATCAGTGTTGATACAAGAAGAAATTGGTATAAATTAATCAGGAATAATCCTAGAAGCAATCTTAAAAACTGCATTTGCCTGTCTGTAATGCAGTTCTTCATATAATTCTGGGGACAAAACATCTAACTCATTTTAAGATACAATTCCACACATTTACAAAAGGGATTATATGAGATGGTTCCCTGTGGTAGCAGGCAAGGAATAAGATTTTCTCCATTCTTGTGTTCCTACAGATCTGGAGCTGTAATAACATGGAAGGAGCGGGGCTACCTACTCTACAGTACAAGGTTCAGCTGTGCTGTCTTTGTTATTGCTCATTAAATGGATTTAATTGCTATATGATTCAAGTAGATAGTGACAGTAAATACTATTAATTCCTGTGGAGTCAGGGGAGAATTTCTTTATATCTTGCTGTAAACAAGTTAAAAAAGTGTCAGGAAGCACTAAACATGTAGCCTACTTGTATCTGTGACAGACTTACATTTGTAAAAATGTACATTTTGTACATTTTTATACACTAAAAAGATGTGTATAGTTTTACACATCTTTTTACAAAGATGTGTAAAACTATCTTCGCAGAATCAGAAAAGAAACTTGGCATTTTTCCAATCGTGCAACCACTGTAGTAAAGGTGGGGTGAGGGACAGTTACTTTGTTTATATTTCAGCAGCCACCATTTTCTCCAAGTTCAGTCTTCTACTACATTTACCTTATCCTGTCATCATTAATAAAACTCTGTAGGAATGGGCCACATATAGATATTTAATAATTCTTAAGCTTCATACATGGAGGGTCTTTTAAGAAATATTTCCACATATTATTAATTTGCTTGGTGAGTATAACCTCTATCCTGTTAAGCAAGCATAATTAGAGATATAATTAATTAATAATTTAAATAATAATAAATTTAAATAATAATAAAATTAATTAATAATTAATCTGCTGTGTCAGGGATTTAAAATATTTTAGCTCACCTTTACATAAGCAACAACACATTAAATTATATAGGAGAATGCAAATACCTTCAAAGACAAAGTTTCAAGAGGGGACATTATTCAATAGCAAGAACACAAAATGTCCAAAGAGATCCTTGTACTAATTCTTTAGTTTCTATTCTAGAATCCAACCTTTGCTCTTGCCTATACAGTCAAACAGGCGGAAATATGGGGGGTTTTAAGGAGAAAACAAAAAGAAAAGGCATATAGGAAATTCTGCCGGCCAATTTTCGAATTTAAGTGAAAGATTATTCAAATGTCACGTTTCATGGAGGAGCCAAACGCGAGCTGGTGCTCCATCCCAGCTCCCTGGGTACAATCCTCCGTGCCTGCGGCTCCCTCGTGTGGTGCATCCCTGTCCTTCTGGGCATCAGCACACCCTGCAATCAGGAACTGGAACCTCTCACTGGTTATCATTCCCAGTATCCTTTGCTGTCCCAAAGCATACTATCTGCCCAGTAATAAGGAGTTAAGTTTCTTCTTTTTCTTTATTTCATTTGATAGACATTATATATATGTATATACACACAGTACAATACTTTTCTTTTGTGATAGAGAATAAATGAAAGTTTTCATTGCTGGTTGGTTGTTAAGTCAACAGATTCCAGTTAATAATGAAAAAAAATTAGATGTTTAATATCAAAAGCAACTTCAAGTATCTTCTATACATTTTAGTATTCATTATATAGTAAGGTGGTTTGGGAGGTTTCTTTTTATATCAAAAAATGTATTTGGATAGACTATATTTACCCTCATACTTTTATAGAGTACTACTCATATCAGGCATGGAGTTTAAAATTATGTATCTCATGGTCTCAACTAGCTCTTCACAAGAACCATAGGTCACTTATACAATCAGGCATATGTTTCAAAACAGGGTTTAATCATCAGCAAAGACAAGGTGCGATAATCATGTTTAGAAATGCAGTATTTCATTCTCCTAAAACAGATTAAGCTGCAGTCCTTGATGTGAAGCAATATACAACCACTGTTTGCGAAACAATACCTGACTTAGGCATAAATAGTACTTCAGTTCCCCAAGCTATTTATCCCTTAACCTTTCTGTATAAAAATAATTCAACTTAGGCATATATTGCACTAATTTTATCATACTGGATAGCTCTCGCCCTGTATTATGTTTTCTTTGCTTAACTAGGATTACACTAGGGGTTTAATTTCCATGGAAAACCTGGGAATAGGTCAACAGACACACATATGGTGTGCAATAAATGGTTATCTATAATAGCAATATAATCTCAGAGGCATTCACAAAGGAAACTACACATTAGATTTGGAGATCATTTTCTCCAGTAGATTCATCATTCTCTCCTGTAACTGTAAGCTTTGAACTTGAATGATGTTCTGCTGATCCAGGATTCTGCGCACTTCTCTACAGGTTTCTTCCATAGCTCTACTCAACTTCTTTTGTTCTTCCAACATGGCTTCCATTAATTTTAGCTTCTTCTTTTGGAAACTGCAGTTTTGCATTTTTCTTTTCTTAACCGGTCTTTCTTCAGCTCTGAAACATGAATATTTGTTAGAAATTAAACTCATGTTTATAAAAATTAAATAGCATATTCTTGGCCAATGTACAACCTAGTTCATATTTTTAAACCCCTGTGTTCTCCAAAAACATTCCCTCTCAAGTTTGTGCCAAAACATAAGTATTTAATGTATTATTGCAGTGTTACAGGTTGTAAAAAAAAAAAAATACATATTTATAAAAAGATTTTATATCTCATTGTTTTAAATGAGAATTTTCCCTGCAGAATACCAGGCTTTTTTTTGCTTTTTTTTTTTTTTTTTAATTTTGACATGTCTTACACACTGAATTTATACACTGTACTGCTGTACTGGGAGGGACATTTGGCTTATCTGGCCATTGAAACTCCAATTTTAAAGCTGCAATAACCATTCCAATCCAGAGAAAGTGTTGCATGGTTAAATGTGGCGGTATCTTACAGCTTGTTTTTTAAAGCATTACACCAGTAAGGCTGGTCCCACTCCAAAATATGAGTCTCAGAATTTGCCCTTGTGCCAAGACACAGCAGTGGCACTGACCACTCTTTTTTTTTATATTCCACCACAAAACATTATAAACAACATAAAAGTCTAAAGAGACAGAAAAATACCTGGGGGGTGCTGGTTGACAGTGGCTGAACATGAGCCAGGTGTGCCCAGGTGGCCAAGGAGGCCAATGGCACCTGGCCTGGATCAGCAATAGTGTGTCCAGCAGGACTAGGACAGTGATTGTCCCCCTGTACTTGGCACTGGTGAGGCCACACCTCCAATCCTGTGTCCATTTTTGGGCCCCTCACAAGAAGAAAAACATTGAGGGGTTGGAGTGTGTCCAGAGAAGGGCAATGGACATCCTATGTGAAATATGCAGAGCTGGCATGTGGAATTTGGGGAATATTTTAAGAATTTCCTCTATGCTTTATCATGCTGGGTTTCTGTTTTGGAAGAGAGATAAACATGGCAATAAAAACAGTGCTCTCAAGGTGTAAAAGTCACATGGCTCATCTAACTTGGGGTGACAGAGAAACACAGCCAAAACCAGACCACATGGCATACAAGTGAGAACACATACACACATCTGTGTCTCTTAACCTGCAGCCTAAGAAGGAATCATGCTAAAATGTGAAAGAGGAAGAAAGGCAAGTAGAAGGCATATGTGTAAGTGTACTACACTTCTGAGAAACCTCCACTTAAAGCTGGATAACTTCTTTCCTAACTTAAAGTGAGAGACCATGTCTTCATTTACACGTTTTGTCACTCCAGACTGGAGTCCCCAACATCAAAGATAACTGATGATGTGTCTTGATGTCCCTTGACACAAACAGCAATCTCAGTTGTGTTCTGCCAAATGCAGTATCCTTTCGAGGTGAAATGCAATAATGAGATAGTACAGTTGTGACTAGTATGCCATGTCAACATTCTGCAGATTTTAAGACATCCTTGAATAAGGATAACTTGAACTCTTGAGGAATGTGTTTTTATTAATGTGAAGAAGGGTAGTGGGGGCGAGGTCACTCAGCTGTGGCAGATTTGTATCATAATTTGATTCGTGTTCTTATCCTACTTGACAGGCTTTGTGCAGCAGCAACTGTGACATTCAGATCTGTCAGCAGGAGAGATAAACAATCCTTAGCACCTGAAAGACTTAATGCAAATATAAGAAAAAGACACAAGCCCCTTGACATTTAAGAGTGCAGTGACCCAAAAAGGGTGAGATACTATCTGCTTTGGAAGGTATACAATAAGCTCAGCTTTGCAGGTTCTATATACATTTGGAGCATCAAATAAATATGAATAAAATAAAAACTTGCTGCTCTGCTCAAACTGTGTGTCTGCTCAAACTGTGGGTCAAGCTTGCTGCTGATCACTGAAATTATCACAGTCTCACAATCTTGTGTGAATGGGTCTTGGCTAACACTAAATTCTGTTTGTCTCCCTTAACTCTAAGGGCTAGAATTACTTCAAATGTAGTTCTCAAAGAGGTCAGGCAAGTGGAAAAGATCTACAGCAGTCTAAGGACAACAGTGAAGACTCCAAGGTTCCCATCACTGTAGTCACATTCACAAAGAATGTGTGCTTTCTGGTAGGCAGAGCAAGAAACTTTCTGAAATGGTGATATTATTTTAGCCAAAGTCACCTTTTGAATTTAAACTTGTCTTCAGACAAGTCTAAATAGAGGATTTAAATGCTGGAAACTTGATGAATATCTATTCTCTTCCCCACACAGTGTTAGAAAGTAGCTGTGGTGAGACCTCTTGTCTTGAAACCAGTACGAACTCGCTCCACAAGAGGGCTTGTGTGTTGTCAACGTAAGCTCTGGTAAGAATGGGCCTTAATAAGGAATGAGAGAGAAAATCTGAGGCTTGTCAATAGTACTGAGATGCACGGAGTATCGTGTGTCTTTCTTGGTAACAGTAGCCACCATGTGGGTTTTAATTTCAACTGAGACAACAACAACAGAAAAAAAAAAAAAAGGAATTATTTAGATTGAAATATCTAAAATAAGCCTTATTTTTAAGAGAAAAGAATCTCTGAAGTGTTTTCCTAGAGTCTGTAAAAGATTTTACCTGTTTTTCACTTAAATCCATCAAAGAACTGTAAAACATGAAACCATACATCTAAGACAGTAAGTGCCTTGCACAGCTCCGGAGAGAAAAGAGCAGCAAATTTTTACTGTGTCAGCAGTATCTGCAGGCTGCTAGTAACTGAAAATGTACTCACTGAAGAGTGCTAGCTCAAAGCTGTGTTTCAGCACAGAGAAGTGCCCCCAAAAGCAATGACACAAGAGTTCTTCAAGGTCTCCTGAGTACTCTCTATATTTGTTTACAATAACAAACACAGCTTGGTAATTATTTTTCATTGGAAAGAAATACTTATTTCAGAAATTTTCAGAAAACCCTAACTTTGGTGATGGTCCCAATCTCTTTTTCTCTCCACTGACTGATAGTGAAAGGGTTCTGTGGTCACTCACAAGTTCACAGTAAGGATTTGGCACTTACAATCCTCTCCTCTTGCAGAATAGCTGCTGAAAGGGAGCTCTTGAGAAGGGCCCTACATAAGAAGGCTCTAAAGGATCTAATTTATGAGCAAAGAGCACTTGCAACGTGAAACAATGTAAAATGTCCAGTGATGAGTTGTTTGAATACTGAAGTGTTTCCTCAGATACTGAGCCGTCTTTCTTGAGAAGTTCTAGGTGTCCTGGGGCAGCGTGTCAGAGACCCCTCTCTGTCAATAATTTTTTATAACAAATTCAAGAGGGAAGGAGGGATAGGAATATGGGTTCAGTACCAAGTAACCCAAGCAGCATCAGTGTAGTAGTTTGGCTGTGATTGGCCAATGTATATTACTGACACTTGATAAAACCAATGAAAGCGTGGGTACGCCTTTTGCGAATACACCTTTTAAATGCAAACGCGGGGACCAGCTCTCTTGGTTTCCGGCTGGAGCAAAGGTAACAAATGCTGCCGGCCCACCCCCCCCCCCACGGCCCTCAGGGGCTGGGGGGGAAGCGGGCCGGGCCGAGCGCGGCGGGGAAAACAAAAAAAGATCGCGGGGCCGAGCCACGCCGCTGATATCTGGCTGATGGAATTCGAGTTCCCTTCTCCAGCAGCATGGTCGCTGGGAGAGCTCCTCAGGGCTGTCTCGGAGCCACGAGAGATCATGCCACTGAGACCGGGCGGGGATGGCTTCCTGAGTGGAGTTTACTCTGGACTGATTTAACCCTGATGAGACCGAGGGGTGGAGAGAGGAATCTATTAACCTTCTCTCTCCAGCCGCAGTAATCAAGCCAGCTGCGGCTGCCAGGAACGGTTCTGCAGCTCCATAGTCCAGCATGGTCTAAAATATATTACCTGACTG
>WAAG01066090.1:302-38925 GCA_013390105.1 Tichodroma muraria | reverse complement strand
ATCAGGTTTAATATTATGGCAAATGATGTTAAACATTATGCTTTTGGATCGTAGAAATGTAGAAGGACATTCAAAGTTAAGGGGTTTACAGGATTTTCCTTAGTTTTCTATTTGATGAGCAGTCTCTGCATTAAATACAGTAAGGGTGCCTTACAGAAAAGCGAGCAGTTTTAACATGGTTGCCTGCTGTAATAACCTTTTTTATTATTAATATGAGCTTTGAGGAGAGATTAGAAAAAAGAGTCACATATTTGATTTTCTTGCATTACAAGCACCTAGCTCAAATCACCACTTAGGATTTCCAGTATGAGGCAGTTTGTGCTTCGCAGAGATAAGAATTTGAGAAAAAAAGGGAAAAAAAAGAGAGAGAGAAAAAAAGAAAATGGAAATATTTCTGTTAAGTTCTAATTATTTTGCTCCCTGCAAACAACAAATCCACAAATGCCTCACATTTTCTGAAGCCAACTTCCCCTCCTGACTGCTTGCCTGTTCTTTATCATCCCCTCATAGACACCTCCGCCCTCCCCCCGACTCCTTTGGAGCAGTATTGACGGTGCACATTGATTCTCTCTGCAGATATAATAGTTCTTTCACTGCTGCTGCTTATAATTATAGCAATGTGTGTCACTCAGTAATAAGACATTCAATTATTCTTGGCCCCGTGAAGTGTAACCCTTCAACTCACGAGACCAAAATCGAGGAGCATCAGCCCCCCCAAACATTATTCTGTTCTAGTTTTCTTTTTTTCTTTTTTTTTTTTTAACTTTGCCTTGCAATTCCGATCCTCAGTGGCCACTTGAAACTGCAGGAGTTTCACTGCAAGGAATTGGCTGCCAAGCTAACACAATCAGTCCCCTCAGCAAAGAGCAAAAAAAAAAAAAAATCTCTTTTCCCCATTAAATACATTTCCATCCCTCTGCATCATAACAATGCCAGCTAATTTCAAAGAAACAAAGTTGTCCCAGAGTTTGACATGAAATTGGGAGGACAAATTAACAATGACGTAACAGCATTGGCAAGAGAGAATTTTAAAAGCGATATGAACAATCTTTAATCTTTTATCGACAGATTTCCTCTAGGAGACTTCTTTCTGAAAGGCAAAAATCACTGCGCCATCCCTGCTAAAATCTCTTAAAATAAAAAGAATTAACTGAAGCTTACCTGTACTGGAATGTCATATTTGTAATTTTTATCTTTATTTCCTCTCCGTGGCGAATTTCTCCAGTCATTTCAAAGAGTTTGTTAGCCATTTTCTCATAAACTTTGGCATTCCTTTTAGTTTGTTTCAGCTCATCAAAAAATTCTTCCCAAACCAGCATTAAACCTCTCATTTCTGCATCAGTCCAGTTTCTGGCCCTCCTGTGTTTCTCAGTCTGAGAAGAGACAATGTAACTGGGAATTTCTGCTGCAGCCATTGCTGACTGACCTAAAAGGGTTTTAAAAGAGGACACTTAATATAGATTGAGTTTTTAGTTTAGGTTTTTTGTAGTGCAAGACATGCATATGTGGATAAAGAATTTGAATGACAACAGAACATATGAAACCTTTTTGCAACAGCTTGAAGCTTGAGTGCACAAAATGGGGCCTACATCTGACAGGCAGGAATTTAGTTAAAAGCTTTTAAACAGAGAAACGTCATTTTGATGTCACGTTTCCATAGCAACAGAGCAACTGCATAAGCTACAACAACAAAAACCTTTTAACTGAAAGCCAAAGAATCAGGACAAAGTTGACAGGCCATCAATATTAAAGCTTTTAAACACTTTAGGTTTAACAAAAAAAAAAGATCTATGCAGCCTTTGAGAAGCTACTTTTAAGTTTCTACTTCTTTTTTAGCTTTCCCTTACCTTTTAGGCAGACAATCTGCTAGCAGGGGGTCATGGTCGCCTGAACGAGCTTTTAAGTTGTGCCTTGACAGACTCTCTAGGAGGTTGCAAGGACTGAGGCCATGTACACAAAAAAAAAAAAGCTTTTTTTTTTTTTGCAAAGATATTCTGCAAAAAAGAATCAGCCAGCTTTATGAAAACTATACATCTCTAAGCTAATAAATGTTTAAGCAGGCAGGCTCATTAAAAAGGAGCCTGCATCTGAGCTTTAGAACATGCAAAAAATAGTATTTAAGTGTTTATATAGAGAGAAATATATACAACATTTCAATATAAAGCCACTTTTTTTTTTCCCCGAGATGTTTTGCTGCTGATAAGCACACACTGCAGTCCTGTCAGTATGAATTTGCCTTTGTAGGTATGTATTACTGTATGTGTATTTTGTATTCCTAGTAATTTAGATGCTATTTATGCAGCCTGTGTTCTGCCTTAGGACTGCAGCAGAAGCATTTCACCTGCTTTATGGGCAACCTAAAAGGATTATTCAACGAGTTAAAAAAAGGCTGCGAGATGCTTAGAACTATGAATAAATTGCTTTGCTGTAAAACAAGCATTTTGAACTGGTTTTTATATTGGGCTAAATTGTGCCAGCAGTTATATCAGAGAAGCAGGTCTTATTCATTGTATTAAACACTGCAATACAAGCAGTGGGCCAAATCCTGTCCCACTTACACTCCTGCAATCTGACAATAATCTTCCACAAAAGAGTGAGATGCAGGAACTGCATTAATTCCAGCAGTACCACCAGCTAAATAGAAAGACATTCATTTCCTACAGTCCCAATAGAATTGTGTTATGTAAAATATAAATAAATAAATAATCCACGGACCTTTCTTATTATTATTTTTCTGTTTCAGCATATAACAGCAATAACGACCTCACTGCAGGGCATTTCCTGAAGATTAATGGCAGGCAGGGGTTAATGGCCTGAGGCTCACCCAGTCAGTCGTTAATCCCCAGGAAATGTTCTGTGCCTCAATCCTTAATGCTTAAGTATCCTATAAATTGTAAGTCTTCTCATAACCACATCCTTGATCTTAACAATAGTTTAAAAATGCACGGTTTGGTTTGCATCCTGGAGATGGCAAAGAGAGCACATAATGATCTTAAAAGGTACACTAGTGACATTTGTGGGACCATTGCTTTCTTTCTATTTTATTTATTCTACTGCATATTACAAAAGGCACAACAGCATACCATACAACAAGGTGGGGGTATGGGGGGGTAGAATCACAAATACTTTACATAGGAACTTCCACTGATCCAACCCTGAACATGTCTCTGTCAGAAATATACCTGCTGAGTCACTGCCTTCCTAAGGGAAAAAATAAAAAGGAGAGAAATAAAGAAAAAATTCCCTAGCTTCCAAATAACTGTTTTTAACTACTAATATGACAGCCTAGCAACTATTACCTTTAAAAATGTGTAAATAGCAGCATATGTTGTGGTGATGATCTTGCGTGGTTTGTCTCTTGGGTGGCCAGCTGGGAGACGTCACATGATGAGGGGACAGATGGTGGTCAGAAGAGGATCAGCTGATGACACATTCATTTTATTAATTTATTGTTTTGTTTTGAAATTCCCGTCACTTAACCTTGGGCTTCAGGCAGCTCTTTTAATAAAACCGTACCAACCTCAGCTGCCTGTGGTCACAGCCAGTGGCTGGGGATCACCAGGACAAGTTTAAGGAAGCAACGCAGAGTCCAAGAGGAAAATACAGTAGCTTTGGGTCTTACTTGGAACTAACACATACTACTGTAAAGCCAGGCTTGCTTTTCAACCTTTAATCATCCATTAAAGGTTTGTTTTATTCCCTCAGACTTTAAACCACCTACATTGTGAAAATGCCGATTAACACCGCTGAAACCCACAGCATGATACACACAACTTGTCAGAACCCAAAGATATGTGTGGTCGCTGCTTTAGGGATATTTTTAATCCAGTTTCAAGTACAACAACCAGGACAGGGTGGGTGAAAACCTTTCCAGCTGCACCAAGTTTTTTCTGTCCACAGAAAGACACAATTCCACAAAGGAATAGTCCACAACTATTCCTTCCCCTCTCCATCCACATGTGCCTGGCATATGTGCGGCTGCTCCTTGTGCTCCGTGCTGGCCNCTGAGAAATTCACATCTCAACTTTTCTTTATGCTGTTTCCTATTAGTGCACTTGACAGATTGATATAGTGGTATAGTGCTATTTAACATCTGTTAAATAAAAGAAATTCTTTCTAATAATACCTCTCTTATTCCCCTCCTCTCAGCACCTGAAGGGAATCTAAGTTTCAAGGACTCAGCTTCGACCCCCTCCTCTGAAAAAGTTGTTGATAATAATTATGGAGATCCCACATGCCTCATCTGCCTCGCCAAGGCACACGTGCCAAGTGGTTGGTAAAGTGACTGTTTTCCCACGTGGGTCTGAAAGCAAGAGAAGTTTTCTTATCCCCAAATAATTCCTGCAGTCTTTGCCAGAGACAGGGGAGGGAAAATACACCTCTCCAGGCTGTGCCTCTCTGCTGATGTTCTGCAGATCTGTGCATCCCCTAGGCATCACTAAGCCCTTGTCCTGGTCCCTGAGCTGGGACAAACAGCTAAGACAGGACCAGCAAACCTTTTAGGGGAAAAGCAGTTCTGTGTCAGCAAGAGCAATCCCTGCCCAGGACAAGGGCACTGGGAGGAGAAGCTCTATTAGCATTCAGCTGCTTCTTTTCCCTCTCAAGTTACAGGCCAGTCAAGATTTGTCACCTACCTCAAAGACTGGCTGGTCACTGAACCCAGAACAACTGCTGACGCCACAAGCTGCAGCTCTGCCAGACTGAAGGCACTGACACCCCTCCTGCACTCCCCTCTGACACCTGATGGCAGAGTCCCCCAGCACTAGCTTCCTCCAGACCAAGGACCAGCCTGGCACCAAGCACCATGCAAGCAACTGAAGCTGCAACTCTTCTCATCAATAAAATAAGGGTATTAAAATCATGGAAGCCACACATATACATATCAGAGCTACTGAGTACACCTTTGTACGTGACTTTCCTCTGTAGGGGAAAGTTGTTCTCTGCTCTCCTGCTCACCCCGGTCCCTCCTCTGATGGGCACTGCTGTGAAAGTTCAGGAGATACTCTAGTGAACACCTCACTGTGCTTGAGTACCTCACTTGAGCCCTTCCTCTCAATGCACACTGGCTCAGAGGAACATGAATTTAATGATTCTCTTGCAAATCTGTTCTTCAAGTCATCTGTCTAAACACCCTACCTTTTTTGCAACCATTATATATCATCTTGAATATATCAGCTCTCACAGCTGTTCCACCTTTCATGGTGATCTCTAAAGATAACAAACCTCAAACAGGGTAGAATTACAGGTTTGCAATTTGCAGCTGTGGTTCTAATGAAGTTCCCCTCTAAATGCTGCTCTCACAGAGTTTAGACAACTCCATTAATCCTTACATATCTGTTGACTAAACCTCAGGTGATCTATGCTGACTGTGTATACAGCCTTCAGCTTTGCAAGGGTGGGCTAATGCATGCCAAATAAAACTTCCTTTAGCCAAGTCTTACGGGATGGTGTTTTCCCCTGTGCCTGCAGGGGAATAACGGCTCCAGTCACTCAAGCACCAGAGCCCAGCCCACAGACTGAGCCATTACATGCTGATTACAGAAGAGCACATCCCAACATCCTGATTACAGAAGAGCATGTCCCATCCCGCTGATGGGGACTGTGGTAGAAGTCAGGCAGAAACTTCTGGGCAAATCAGAATTTATTCCAGTACGACACAAGAGATTTCTCCAACTTCTCCTAAATGTACTTCTGTGTCTGAAATCCCTATGGGAGCTGTCTACAGGGATGCTGACACAGAGGTCACTGCCTATAGGGATTTTCAGAAATGGAAGAACATTAGCTTTGGTTCAGGAGAGTCTGGGTACCAATTGGCAGCCAACACCCTTTTAGGCAGCAACTTGGAGCAGTGACACCAGGAGGAGTTTCGGCTGAAGGAGCATTATCCCTCAAAGACACAGGACCAACTCTACAACACATGGGTACCTCAGTAGACTATTTTGTAATGTCTCGATTACATAAAACTAAAAAAAAAGCCCACAACAAAACACCACCAACCAGACAAAGCTGCTTTCATCTTTTGTGTTTAGGGCAAGCTGTTAAAAGCAAGATTGTCCAAAGCATAGGCTGGTCACTGCTCCTTGCAATCCTCTGGTCTGGCCCACCAGGAGCTTAATGCACACGGGTAATAACAAATCTTGGAACTGGATAGTGACTGCAGAGCATGTGTTCATTCTCTGGGAATTTCAGTGCACACACACCTTGATAACTCCGCTTAAAAGGGTGCAGTATGTGTTTGCCTAAAAGCATTTGGAGTTTGCCTTGCAGGGGGATACTATGCTGTAAGCTCAAAAAGGCTGCATGTGTTGGGAGGCTGTCTCCTGCCCCACATTTTGCTATCCACTGGGCTAGAAGGCCCACTTTCTAAAGTCTTACAGAGAATTACGGGTTTAGTATCTCTGACTGCTGCCTACTGCGATTTACAAAGATGATTAAATGCAATGCCAGTACAGACAGGCTGGGGAATGAGACACTGGAGAGCAGCAACTGTGAAAAAGGACCTGAGAGTCCTGGGCAATGACAAGCTGAATATGAGTCAGCAGTGCCCTGGCAGACAGGAGGGACATCCATGTCCTGGGGTGCATCCTTGTGGATCCCTTCCAACTCAGGATCCTCTGTGATACTGTGATCCTCTATGAGAGAAGAAATACTCTGTGAAATACTCTATGGGAGAGGAAATAGTCTTCCTATACTTCTGAAAAGCTTGGCCAGAGAAGATAGGCTGGGACAGATGATCAGGAGGAGAAGCTGCCTCTTTTTCTCCTCCATTAAACCAACAATGAAGCTGCTGTGCTCAGGACAGTGAAGGAAACGAGGAGCTCACCCAGAGCTAGGGAAGCACCTTGCGGGCAGTGGTGCCTGGCTTAGGAACCCCAGTAAGGTCCACACACTGTTTAGTCTCCTTGGGTGATGGGGTCGTGGGGGTTTGTAAAGGCTCAGAAATGACAGAAAATCATAGGGCTGTGAACACAGAGCCATCAGGTCAGTGCTGTGGAGCTGCACGCAGACACAGCTCGTGCCATCCTACTGCCTGTGAGGGAATTTTAACAATACAGCAGCATTTGCAAAGGAAGGCCAGAGCTATCCAACTGCAGGAGGGTCTATTACAAATACAGAACAAAAAAAAAAATATTCAGGCTGAGGAAAAACAGCAGGTGTCTTGAGATACATAAAAAAGGGCAGTCTCTTTCCTCAGAGGGCCTGCAATTTAATTGGGACATGCCACAAGGGAAAAAACAGGAGAGACCAGAAGGGACAAGTGACAGCAATACATCACTGAGCAAAGGCCATTGCATGGTTGGATAGCTTTTATGTACATCTAAAATAACACCTGCACAGAATTCTGGCAACAGAAATGGGTGCTGTGGAGAAGGCTGGCTGAAGGGAAGGCATCCTGGCTGACGTGGGGCAGAGAAGATTTTGGTATGACAACACTTAGAACAAAACCAAGAAAAATAAAGGTTTCCACACAAAAGCCCTGCCACAGGGTTGTCTGAGTGACAAATCTCCCTGATGGTGGAGCAGGGCACTGGGCAGCCCAGGAGGACTGTATTCTGGGAAGGTGCAGGTGAATTGGAGAAAGCTGGAGAGGGTTTTTATTTCATATTGCAATAAACGTCCTGCTTAAATTTCGCTGTACTCAGAACATTTCCCAAAAGCATACTGATCTTGCTGAACTGGCAGATTCTGACCAAAAATATCTCCTTTGCCTATTTTAGTAGTAACCATGGAAGCCGGCTTTGCACCGACATTCAGTTGGAGAGAGGATGGCGAGAGACAGCGAGGTGAATGCAGACAAGCTGGGAAATGAGGCTTCAGCAGTTTTTGTGGTCAGATCAGGAAGCATTAGCAGGCAAGGGGGAGAACTGGAATTACACGGGGCTTTAGAAGAAGGAGCTCATGGACTGCAGGGAACCCAGAGAATTCACTGTTTGGAGAAACCAGGTACAGCTGGTTTCACAGTATGGTATGGTAGCAGTAACTAGATTAAAAATTACAATACTGAGACTTTTTTAAATTACTTTTTTTTTTTAAGTTTAGCAGAAATACAGGCACTTGTGCTACAGACCTTAGTTTAGCATATTGGAGAGGGGGGAAAAAAAAAAAAAATCCCTTATGTCCAGAAGGTACAAGTAATCACTGCCCAAACGTCTGGCACTTACAATATTATGCAGGCAGGGTGCCAAACTAGATGGACTTTGAGTCACACATGTTCCTAAATTTTCAAGCATACAGGAAAAGACAGGCCATGTTATTAAAAATTTAGTTATACAATATTGAAAGCAAAGCACATCAATTCTACGTGTGTCATACTCCCAATTTATAACAAACAGAGAATTTCCTAGATTTCCTTACTCTTAAGAAATACTTTAGAGGTCCTTAGCTATGGAACAGCTCTGCAGTACATAGTATCAGATATACTCTTTTTCTGGCAAGCAAGCAACAAATCATATTACAATGAAAATCGCTCAGTTCCCAATGAATGGTTTCCCAAATCCCACTTGAAAGAAATTATTTTGGCCCTGCTTACTTACTGGGGCTACTCAATAAGTCCTCCTGCCTTGTTTGGTTTTAGCACATTTGAGCAAGTTACATGCTGGAAAGTGTCTAATTCATTAAAAACTGCTCCCACAATGCTATGCAAATATTGCTCTTCCAGAAGTAAATTCCTCTGAGAACCTGCCCTAAACACTTCGCTTTAGACATAAACCGTGAGTTAATCCAGTTTGGATTTGAGATGTATCACAAAAGAAGAAAAATAATCCCTGTCGTGCCCAAGTCTGCCCTGTGCCTTGTGCCGAGCGACGTTCCCATGACTCAGCAGGGCAGGAGGAAAAAGCCGTGTCCCGAGAAAGCAGATGACGGCAGCTGGCTACATCGGCGGCAGCTGCTGCACACAGCATCGTCTGTGCCCCAGCGAGAATGGATGCTGCCGGTGTCACCCCTCGCCAGCTGCAGCCTGAGAGGCAGGGGCATTCGGAGAGGTGCTAGGAGGAGGCTATCGATCCTCCATCCTCGCTCCCCGATCCTCGCTCCTCCAGCGAGGGCCACGCCCGGGCGCGGGCAGAAGGAGCGGCTGCTAGCTCGCTGCTCTTGCGGCGAGAGGAGCGGTGCGGGCCCTTTTCCAGCATCCTCAGAGGAGCTGCAGAGTGCAAGTTGCTGGCAATTCGCTGCCGGAAGCCCGGCCTCGCTGCTCACAGCCTGCTACTGGCTTGGCAGCGCGCTGCATCCACCTCCCAGCTGTTCGCATCCCCGCATTCTCTCCCTGACTCCCTGCCAAGGCTGCCAATGGACGCGGGAAAGCCGGAGCAGCCCCCGTCATCCCTGCCCTCAACCCACAGCCACGCTCCAGGTGAGCCCAGCAGCTCCCGGGGAGCACCTCGCACCGGATTAGCTCCTGCTGTTCTGCAGTTTAATCACCCACAGGTTTTCAAAATAAAAAGCCTTAAAATCCAGAGATGTCTGCCAAATGGAGAAGGGCAGGAGCTTTTCTGACTATCTTGCATTTCTGCCTGGGGACCCAAGCCTACCCCAGCTGCAGCCCTTTCCCCTAACAAGGGTTCACTCAGCTCTCGAGCCCCTCAGAGGAAAATTTAAAGATTTTTTTAAAAAATATTTCAGATAAAATATTTAGGGCACTGGAGACTTTCATATCAGTTCATAAAATATTTAAATACTAAAATGTAAATGGTGTTTTGGGTATTACTGCAAGGCAGCCTCAGGAGTGGAAATTCAAGAAAAGTGTTGCAACCTATCAAGTTCAGACAGTACTCTTAAAAGTATTCTTAAAAGCCTGCCTCATCTGAGAGCTGCCAAAGAGGTAAGTAAAACCAAATTCACCAGCACCCTCATGCTATTATAGAAAACGAGCGCATCTACTTCAGTGGTTGCTAATGGAAGTTAAAAGAGGCAGATGCCATTTCTGGGACACTGCTGGGCTGGCAGCAACATCACCCATCCCACAGCATCCATGTCCTTACACTGGAAGCACATACATCTTCCAAGTGAGCTACACTTTATTCCCAATGCCATGCTCAAACTGTTTCAGGGGAGTTAAGTTCCCCTGGGAGCTACTGATGGGGCCTGTGAAGTCCTATGTGGTCTGTGTTTGCAAATCCTTCCCCCAAAAGGATGACTTCTGCCTTTGTACAGATGATCCACACAAATTCTTCAGCTACCACGACACTGGGTAGCATCTCCAAGACAAAGACAGGGTTGGGAACTTAACCATCAACTCTCATGAGGCAGGAGGACGACCCATCTCAATGTAGAAAGGTTTATTGTAATATCCATGCGTAACATTGCCCCTTTTAACACAGAGGTTTGCAATATTTGGAGTCCTGTGATCCCTCTTGGTTAAAGGATACAGTCTTGTTCCCTGGTCATCCCAAGGACAGCCAGGAGGGGTCATCTACCCCTCTTACATCCAAGCATGCCCCTCCAGCCAGCTTTCTGCCTCAGGACCCAACATCTGCCTTTGCTGCCTTCACTGTAAGCATGGACTACAATTGCTGTTATGTTCCTCATTGACTCCTGGCTGTTTTCCCCTCACATTGCCTCTGCTGTTTATCACACACTTCTCTGCTCCAATCACTCTCCACCCACCAGGGTCCACTTTATATTCCAGCCTTAGCATGCCACTCTGATCCAGGCATTATCTTCCATTGCTCTGGCTAAAACTAAACCAAGGAGTGTGTCCTCTCTTCCTCTCTTGGCTGCAGTGCAATGCTGCCAGAAAACCCATCAGCCCAAGGACACCAGCTGGCACAGCAGCATTCTGGCCAGCCTGAGGAAGCCCTTCTGTCTCCTTTCAAAAGTTCTCCTGAACTAATGCACATATACAAACCACATTTGGATGCAAAATTCTCCAGGTTCAAGACCAGCTGTCTAGTACCACCAGTGGTTTTAAAATCCTGCCTGGTGCTTTTCATTCAAGGTGGTGTTCAGTGTTGTAGCCCAGAGGATGTACCCCAAGTGCAGGGAAAACAGCATCATTTGCTTGGCTCTGAATACCCGCTGCAATGTGGTTAGTCACAGAATCACAGACTGCATCAATTGGGAAAGGACCCATCAGGATCTTCAGCTCCCTGCTATTCACAGGACTCCCAAAAACTGAACCATATAACCAAGAGCATCGTACAGACACTCCTTGAACTCAGCCAGGCTTAGTGCCATGACCACTTTCCCATGAGCCTGTTCAGGGACTGGCCACCCAGTCAGTGAAGAATCCCTTTCTAATGTCCAATCTGAACTTCCCCGATGCAGATTTTGATGCAAGCAAAGCTAAGACTACACCAAAAGGAGTGGCAGTGTACCTGCCACCATCCATTTCTCAACTGAGTCAATCATGCAAGTGCAATCAAAAAGATTAATTTAAATTATGGATTAACTGGCCTCAGTTCACCTGTGACAGATTAGCAAGCACTAAAATGACTTCTTTTGGCAGAAAAGCTGCCTCCAGTAAGTCAGCAAAGATTTTTCTGAAGAGTAACAAAACTGAAGAGCTATGGACCAGATTTTCAGTACTGGAGAGCTGAACCTATTTCCAGCTGAGCTTCATAGGGGACCAGGCACATACAGCTTAAATAAGAACCTAACTGGGGTGTTTGAGGAGGAAGTGTGGACCTGAAGTGTATGGAACCTAAAACCACACAGATGCAGGAGACACACAACATGAAGATGCAAGTACAGACAAGCTGTCTGAAGGGAGTCTGTGGCAAATGTGAATGGCACCAGGGAATTCTAATTTTGTTTCATCCCTGAACATTCAGTTGACAGATTTCTGCATAGCCAGAAGGAACCCCATGTTCTTAGCAAGTCTTCAGTTGCTCAGAATGTTGGGATTCTTTTTTATAAAATGCAGCTTTAATGACTGGAGACAAGGGGCCTTAACAAAGAAACAAGGAACCAACATCTGATTGCAGAGAAACAAGACTAAACAATTTACAGAAAATCAAACCAGTTCACAGCACAGTGTCTCATTCTCATTTAGTGGCCAGTGTTTTCCATTCTCTGTGCAAACAGGAGGACAGAGTGTGTTTCCCAGGGAAGGCACTCTTGGGCAACTGCTGTTAGGGGCAATTGGCCAACTCCAAAGGACTTAAAAAGTCAGCCCCCTTCCCCCCACCTCACTCCCCTTATTGTAAAAACTACTTGGACTGGCTTTAGCTCCTCTTTTGCTGTGGTTTTAAATGAGCTCAACAGCCTGATCCACAAACCTTGCCAAGCAAGGGCAGAAAAAGTACAACTGCCTCCTGTCAGCATCTCACCAACCATACAGATGAAAATACTCCCCACGCTAACTTTTTAATGCCTGGTAGCAATATCCCAGTGACTGACGCCACTCAAGCAGACCAAAAACGTATGACAGGCAGCAGTCTAAAACATTCAATGCTTGTGTCATGGTTTTCTCCATCTGCAGCTTCTCTCCTCTTGCACACTGCACTTCATGGTAACTGGACAGGCAGATTATATTAAAGCTCATGCCTACTCTGTCAAATGATTTCTCATCAAGTCTCAGCAGGAACTAATTGAAGATTAAACTAATCATTCCTTGAGGCCTCTTCTGGAGTGTTTTATCGTTTCTTGTGAATCCATTAAGAAGAACTTAAGTGAAGTGCTGATCTGGCAGGACCACTGAACACACAAGCTGGAACGACTGGACAACCCAACACACAAGTGAGAAATGAAGGCTTCAGACATTCTCTGTAAATGAGACAAGACCAACCTTTATCCATTTCTTCTGGCTGTAAAAACCAGCCTAGCAAAATAGTGATAAGTGTTTTCCAAAATAACATCCTGCCTTCCCGAAAACAAAAGGAGCAAGTCTGACAAGAGCTGCTTGATGTTACACAAAATATTCCTGTGGAATTCTCTGATCTTCTCTGCCTGAAATCTGGAGAATACCACAAGCAGCCACCAATTACCAGCCACTGTAGCTTGTGCTGATCCCTGCTTTAACCTGCTTCCACAATAGCCAAATTCTTCCATCGACCACTCTGTAGCTTCATCCCTGACCTCTGCTCCGCCCAGCGCCTCTCTGGGTATTGTTCACAGCGATCAGATAACAACAATTGACATCCAGGCTTCCTCCAGCCTCGGGGAAAAAGCCATAACCACTGGGGCATGGCAGACCCCCAGATGAAAAAATTAATGTATTTTTTCTGCAGTGCCTTGCAGGGTTAAAGGAGTCATTTATCCAGATACGAAAGCTGAAAGAAAGGTCCAAAAAGCTTTTTTTGTTTTGAAGCAACAGAAAACAGCCCCCAGAATGGCAGAACCAGATGCTTCACTCAGTAATAAAATTCATGGTCACAAAAGCAGGATCAGACTTACACTTACTAGTGTTTGGTTTGAAAAAAATACTCATTTTCAAGCCTCTTCTACTGTAAAAGCAAAAGAGAGCCCTGAATATTGGTCAGCACAACTATCAGGATTATTTTGAGAGCATTTTATATACCTCATTACTTTAAATGGTTTAGAAACATTTTTGTGCTATATTCTGCCTCCCTATGTTGTTTTTATCTTACAAGTGAGAACTCCTTAAGGCAGGCATCACATACATGTTCTCATCTAAGCATTTAAAATACTACAGGGGGTGTGAGTTTTTGGAATCAGTCGAAGTTTCTGAAATCACTCTCACTTCTAAGATAATTTAGATGCCTCTCAATATTTTCAACTTGCTACAATACAAGAAAGCAAGATCAGCTTTGGTTAAGATTGTTAACATAATATGATTGCAGTGCACTCAGAAATGGTAAAAAAATCATCTCTCTTTCATTCCCAATTGCTCAATTCAGTATGAAAACACAGTAAAACTGTAAGCAAATCTTGTGAATAAGGTCTTCATTTGAACCGGATGGAGAGCCAACCTCTGTGTCGCTATTTATTTACACACACACATATAAATATACACAGTTTTTATGCTTATATATTGTATAAGCACATTGCACATTATTTTACCTGGTTGCTTTCTAACAGTAACTATTCAAATGTAAGTCTTGGAAGAGGAGAAGAAAGGACAGCTGAAGCAAGACCAGGCCATGGCCTCACCATAGAGCCCAGGGAAAGGTCTCTATAGGCACATTAAACCTCACAAAGTGGAAGAGCATGGTATTTTCCCTCCAAAAACTCAGAAATGCATTGCATGTCCTTACAGACTGCACTATGTCAAGACAAAACTAAGACTACTAAAAATTAAAACCATCTTTGGATGTCACAAGTTGTTTTTCTTTGTCCTGTAGTGTTACATAAGTATCACCAAAAAAAGAAATTACTTTGCCTGTCTTTAAAGCAATATTCTCATCAGGGAATCCTGCAGGTAAAAGCTTGGGGACATATTAAGTCCAATATGGAGCTGCAAGAAGGCCTTTCCCCCATGAGGCACAAAAAGTTGCTGGACTCTTAAGACCATGAAGAAAAAAGTCAACACATTTTAAAATACACCCCTCCAGCCTACTGGCTAAAATCTCTGATATGGTCCATCCACAGAGCACTCCCAGAGCCAGTGCATCAGAAGGAATCAAATGATTCAAGGACAAAGCACTGACCAGTTAAACCCTGTGAAAACTCAGGTCAGTGATCACAGAGAGCAGGTGTCACATCTGGGGCTCCTCTGCCCAGGAGGTACCAACCTGTGAAGGGACGGGGGACCAGGAGGTACCAACCTGTGAAGGGACTGAAACAGTGACCAACTTGACCTCCTCTGGCTGAAAGGAAGCACCTCCTACACACTCAGAAGTTGCAGTCCTGAACCACTTGGCTCCATTCCCTTCCCCAGCTTTTCAGAGGAGCAGAAGGAAAGCGCAGGCTCAACACACAAACCTGCACTTTTATAACTGTAAGAATTTCGTGGTGTGGAAGAAAAGCTTCAGTACCTGCTGTCCTAGGAACAGAAGATCCTCCATGAGCCTTAAAGTCAATGCAGGACTCCTCACAGCACATCACCGACCCAGAGCAGAACTTCACATCTGGGGAGAGAGAGTTTGGCAGGACAAGGCACCACGTGGGGAGGGGGGTGAGGAGACATTTCATACCAATCCAGAAGGGTCACCCACCCTCTGCCAGGGCTATCTTGAAAAGGTCTAGCAAGGTGGGTTTGGTTCAGTTTTCAAACTCTGGCCATTCAAACTACACCAATAAAGGCCTACCCCATTCCCCAGTCCCATCATACGTAACCTGAATCGGCCCAGAAGCCTTCAGCAAACTCATTCCTGTGTGCTGAAAGCTACTCACTTGAAGCCTAAAGAATATGACAGACACTCTCCTCTGCACATCTCACCACTGCCAAACAAAGCTGTCTCTGTAAAAGTCACTCCAGTCTCACCCAGGGCACCAGCAGGTTTAATTTTTCCCAACTTTTCTCATCTGCCCAACTTTTCCATTAGCAAGTTAACACTCAATGCTCAGCCTGCTGTCCTTCAGAGGATCACAAATCTTTCTTTAACATATGGTGGGTCCTGAAGGCACTGTAATCTCTATTTTACACAAGGAGAAGGCAGAGACAAACAAAGGGGAAATTTTCTGAAGCTTCCAAATGACTGTGAAACTGAAGTAATTTTCAAGAGAATTGGACACTCCAGAGCTGGTTAATCTTGCATGTCCTTCAGTCACATCTCTCAATGAAATGCCCTCAATTCACTTCAGGCAAGGTCCTCAAAGCCACACAGGGACCTGAAGAGTATCACAACAGGAAATTCCAAGTCTAAAATGCAGACCTAAATGAGCCATGACTTCTCCCCTCCTCTAACCTAACAGTCCACTTTTAGGACTGTTTCCACTTTCAACAGGAACCAATTTTTTCATCGAAAGAAGGCATTTTTGAGTACCTCAAGTTTTCTTTCCTCCATGCTGAGATCCAAACATTGTGGCCAAGCTGAACCTCCCAGCACTGATGCCTGTGAAGCCCCCTCGGGTCTGGGGAGAGGTGGGCACAGCCAGCTCTCCTCAGCTGGCTCTGGTGTCCGTGTGAGGGAGCAGTCGCTCCGAGCTCCATTTAAGGATGTGGCTGGGGGAAGAGGGTGGGGCTGGGGTGGCACCAAAACAGCACCCGCTGCCAGGGCAAGGTGCTTGCAAGCTCTCCCTGTGGATAGAGGCACTGGGTTTGGACTCTGCCTCCAGGGCTGGTTTTGATTTTTATCCAGAGATGTTTTAATGCAAATTATATGGTAAGCAGCCTTGGGAATGCCGCCAGATACCTGCTCCCCACCTCCCTTTAGGTAGGCAACAGTCAGGCCCCCACTTGCTTCTCCTCTCTGGGTCTGCGAGTCCTTCTCTGCACCGTGGCACAACTTCAATAGGAAGGGCTGAGAGGTTGCCTACAGCCTGGGAAGGGACAGGTGGATTTGAATATCCCTTGGGAGAAGGAGGACCCAAACCCAAGTTCGACCACTTCTGAGATGAGTATTAAAACCATTAAGCTATTACATGAAAACCACCACACCAGTCATTTGTATCTTAAGCAGCAAGAGCAAGGCTGTGAGCTGAGACCTGAGCAGCAGGGGCAGGTTTGACTCACCTGGCTGGGTTTGGAGCTTGCAGGGTGTGAGAGCTGCTCATGGGTCGCAGCGTGAGAGCTGGCATGGGGATACAGGTGGGAAAAGGGTCTCCAGGAGTCTGAGCAGACAACCAAGAAAAGGACTGTGGAGGGAACTAGATCCTGCAGACAACATCTGTTCCCACCATTTGAAGTCCTAACCTTACTTCAGGGTTAAAATGTCAAACTAAAATCTCTCTTATCACCACCAAAGTGCTTTTACCTTGAATTTTTAAGTGTTTGTTTAAGCTGAGTTTAAAAAGAGTCTGGGCTCCTTGACTGCTAAGCAGATCATAAAATTCTCTGGAGTACAATAGGCTATAGAAACTTTCTAAGTTTTCCCAATAAAGTGTGCCTAGTTAGCTTCTTGCACCTTCTTCATCCTCAAACTAAAAGAGCTTAGCTGAAAAAGTTTAACTAAATGCATTTCTTAAAGAAATTTTTAGAGTAGCTGTTAAAAACATATTGGCTAACAGCTTAGAGTAGCTGTTAGCCAATGTGTTTTTATCAGAACCCAACACAAAGTATCAGCTAGGTCTACATTTTATTGTTAGGAAACAGGCTTTAAAATTAAAGAGCAAGTCTACACATGTGCTTTTAAATACCATGAGTCTGATTTTCTTCAAATTCATTGTTTCTTCCAATTCTTTAGATATGCATTTGAAACAAGAAAAGGGCAGACAGCACTGTCTGGAAGTTGCAAATAAGTATTTTGAGAAAATAAATACATTTTAATATCACAGAAACAGACTAACCACGAAAATAGGAGGTATTAGGTAGAAGTGTCACTTTTTGACAAATCTAGGAGGTATCCCTCTAAATAGGGGGAGATGAATAGGCTGAGTAAATGGAAATATTGGCAATTCATTTTAGATATTTAGCAAGATAGTTTTGTAGGTAGATGAGTGCAAGATCTTCAGAATTTGTTTCAAGGCCATTCAGAAATAAAATCTGACACAAGACTTTGATTTAGATTTCAGACTCATCTCGGTGACACAGTCATTAGTTTATCCAGCAGCACTAAAAGTGAACAGCAAGTGCCCTAAGCTTCCTCCTACAGAATAAGAAAGTGAGAGGTAAAATTCTCTGTCATTCCACGCTGATGATTTTTAGACAGAATTTCCCACTCACCTTAGCAAGGTGATAATTAAAAAATCTCTGCCAAGGAACACAACCTCCTCACTGGACCCCCGCAGCTCTGAACACACCTGCTGCTGGAATTTGATATCCTGTATCTAGAGCATCACAAAGTGCTAGGGAGACTTGTGTTAGGAAAAAGTACACAGTTGCACAGAGATTAAATTCCTTGGAAGTCCCTTTTTTTCCCCCCTTTTTTCCCCCCCTTTTTTTTCATTCTAAGGAAAAAAAGAAGAGCGAATCCTGCATTTTTCTAAGTCTGAACATAAGGACACAGACACAGCTTATGGTCTGTCCAGCCAAGCACTGATGGCTACAGAAGAAATGCCACACTGTTGTGTCTCCTGTGGCTCACTACAGCTACATTTTCACCATTTGTAGTGGTGTGGGAGCATTACAAAGTTTAATATTGCTTTTGTCTTTTGGAGAGCAATGCCAGCCAATCCTCCTTGCACTCACATTATTTAATCAAATATCCAAAAATTAATTATATCACATGCCAATACAGAGTGCAGTCTTACGGGCCCTAAGTCAGGGTCAGGTTAAGCCTTTGTAACTAGTACTCTCTCTAAATATGCTCCACTTGAACGAGCTGTACCCTCTTCCTGCTGAGAAGGATTTCCCACGAGCATTTCACAGGAGGGATCCACACCCCACAGGGGATATCTGAGCTCAGGCTTTATTTTTCCCCACAGAACACCAAAGTGCAGATCAGAGCTTGCCTGATATCCACAGCTGTATTATCTGTCAGCGTGTGCTCTGCACACAAAGAAAGAGAACCCAGACTGCAGAAAACCCTGCTGCACACACCATCACCTTCCTCTGAATCCTGCTATGAGGAAAGCCTTTGTGCCACTGTGTCACTGTCCCAGCATGGGCTGCCACCCAAACGCAAGGCTGGTACCACCACCACCCCTTGCTCAGAGGCAAGCAAGCTCTCACTGCCCTGGATCCTTCCTCCTCTTTCACATCTCAGTTAAGAATTTTCCTGCTTGGCACTGGAGCTCAGCATTGATTTAACTCCCCACAGTTTGGCAGCATTTGTTTCCTCAGACCGACCGCCATCATTCTCCCAAAACGTAGAAGGAAGCAAAGATGACATGAGGAATATCCAACACTCCCACACAGCACCGTGGAGCTTTCCTACAGCTCTCACCAGCCCGTCCTTCAGCCCAGCTCCTGGGCAGATATTCTAGAGAGATGGACATTCACTGTAGAGCTTCGTCAACAACACAGTCACTTCTGTGGTTGCAAAATACAGCCAAAAAGTTTTTATGGCAAATACAGCCAAATTTTTTTTTTATCTGAAAAAATATCCCCTCTAGTTTGCATTTCTGTCTAGGTCAGTGACCAAAGATGCTCCACATAAGCTAGATTGGGTGTTGGTAGAGCACTCAGTAGCCTTAAGAAGCAGAAACTCCCAGTGAATGCTAAAAAGGACAGCTTCTACTCAGATTTAAGCTATATCCTAGACAGAAAGGATGGTTCATCAGGAGACTAGTCTGGCCTCGGAAACAAATGCAACAAATTCTCAGTATTATTTCATTTGATCCAAATGGATGCCTTTTCTGGGCCTGGCACTAACCAAGATAAACCTGCATGTTTCAAACAAGAAGCAGCACCAGAATTGCAAATATCTTTTCCATAGACCAGGGCAGTACCTCACCTTTCTCTTCTGACATAGTCCTACCCTCACAGTCACAGAGTGCCCAGAGCCTTCCCAGTTCCCCTGACTCCCAGAGAACGGCCTCTAGGATGTATTGCAGTAGTGTAGATGTAAAATGGTTATGTGGATCACTGAAGTCATCTTCCACTGGTTTGTGATGCATTTCAAGAACTTTACAAGCAAGAAAATAACATGCATCGAGCAATGAAAATGAAGGAATTTCTTTTCCTATGTGGATTATATAAAAAATTTGGGGCCACTTAAAACTGACATCCTCAACTAAAATTTTATCTGTCTACAACAAGGTAGTGGTTTTGTTATAACTGATTCATTATTGCACAGACTTGATTTTTAGTATGGGAAAAAAAGGGGGTTCGCTGGTATGCAACTGTTTTGCAGATAAAGTAAGGAGAACTGATATAACAAAAGGGAAGAATTCCTTTAACTATGGCTATATGGGGGATTTTATCAGCCTAATTATTCTGCAACAGAAACAACCATGGACTCCCAATGATTATCTCAACCATCTCTGAACAGTACAAGCAAGAAAATTCCTCTGTACCTTCCTTCCTTTAATGAAGACTATGGGAAACAGCAGAGACGTCAGACACTTTACATGCTTACCTCTCCCCATATGTCCCACAGATGCCAAAACTCAAAAATTTCCCTTCCCTGATGTCAAAATAAATATGAAAAAGGGTTTTTACAAACATAGAAGAGATGGGGAAGGGAAAATTGGGCAGCTTTTCAGTGGATATGATAGATAATTCAGATGAGACACCAAAAAAATTGTTTTAGAATCTAGCTCAGTTTTCAGGATGAGTGACAATGCTGAACAAGGGGGGAATGCACAATAGGTGGTGTAACAAGAGTAGGACAGCTGTCTACTGACATGCAGGCAGAGCTGAACAAGCTTTATGCATTCGGGGACCCGACAGTTCTCTGGCAGCATTTGAGAAACGTGAAACACATGAAAAAGCTGTGTGCCATGGTGCCAGCAGGAGAAGAGTCTGGACACAGTGATCCCAGGGGTCCTTTCCAACCTGTGTTTAAATCTCTTGGCAGAGAAACCCTTCTGTGCCTATGACCACTCTTGCAGCTTTCATATGTCCTATTTCTACTTCTCCTGTATTCAAGACACAGTTATCACACTGTGCAACACTTGGGCACATTGTGGATTTACACACAAACCTTTTTTTGGTTTTATTTTAGGTCTTCTCTAAAGTCTTTTACAACCTATTTATCCTCCTGATCACTCCTAAGGATTGAGCTGATACCTTCCAAGAGCTACTCACAATGACAACAAGATATTTTCCTGAATGGTGACATCTCTGTGGATGCCTATGTACAGTTCTTTTACCTTTCTCCATTACTTTGCAGATGCCCAGATTAGGTGAGAAAATGGAGAATATTCACAGCCAGTTTTAATTTTAACCTACCTTGAAAATTTCTCACTGGTGAGTTTGTCAATTCTCCTTTTTTCCCCTAGAGCTTTAGTTGGCAATTTAACAATAGAGAAACCAACAGAGATTCTTGCCACCTGGTGATGCCCTGCAATCTGAAAAAGGATGGCTCAATCCCCACCCTCTGTTTTACCTTTACCTAATTAGAACCATTACCAGTTCAAAACTACAGGAACACATTCCCTTTTATATCTTGACTGTTTTGGGGGTTTGATGATTATTGAAAAGGGACCTTGGAAGTCCAGCTATGCCTTATGAGCTGAATCACCTCTGCACAAGGGCTGCTGGGCTTCAAATTACACAGATATGTGACAGCTTCCTTCTACAAAATTCATTTTTACATTGACCCAATGTGTCATATTTACAAGTCTTCATTTTATTTTCCATAAATTTGACCAAGGCAGGCTCGATTTACCAGCGAACCCAGCCCTTTAAACATCAGTTGCATTTGCCACCTTCACTTGCCACATCAATTATTTAGTTCATATCAAAGGAAACCATTAATTTAAAAACTCTGCATTTGGGACTCTTGGGTGGCTACCATGGCTACCACCTATTTTTATCAATAGTATTACGCATTTATCCAATTGTTCTAAACTTGTTCTGCTGACACTTCAGTTTAAAACACACTTTTAGATGCTTTCAGATACCAAAATTCTCCAGAAAAGAGAGCTCCCTGAGATGTTTTTATAACGAACAGCAAAGCAAAGATTTATTTAGCCCTGCTGTAACAGCCCTGTGTACTTTGAGTGTTTTTATTACACTGCAATTGCCTATCAAGCTTGCTGATGGACAGGCTCCCTACCCTTCATGGGTTTGAAGGGGCTCTCACATTGTTTCTATGAGTTTTGCAAGTTGTTCCTCAAAATTGATTTTACCTGCCTTGTTTAACTTGCCTTATTTAACTTGCCTGTATGCTCTTTTCTATTTTTTTCTGTTCAAACACAACCTCCACTTTCTGAAAGATGTCTTTGCACTCCTAACAAAATTCTGCTCTTCTACTGAACACCACCAGCTTTTCAGAGAGTCCTCCGCAATCCTTTTGATAGAAGAGGATATGATATGTGCTTCTTGGAACTCACATTATAAAGTTTTCTCACCAGCTGCCTGCTCTCTTACCATTTTAGCTGCTCCTTTGAACAGCAAAATTCATGGAATCATTCTTATATTTACCTATTCCACCTCTTTAAAACAGTATTGTTGGCACAGGGACAAGAGAACTGAGTTTGTTGTGGTCATTGCACATTGCTCTGGGTTAAAATCAGTGTTGTCTTTTCCCTGCTACATTAAATCACAGAATCACAGAACAATTTTTGGTTGTTTCACACCCCTGCATTGCTTTCCCTGTTGTCTCTCACATCAAGGTCTTTCTCCTTTTCTGACCCTCAGTTCAGTGTCTTTGGTATTTCTCCATTTACCTCTGCAGAGAAAGGCCCTTTCTTCCCTTGGACTTCACTGACCTCTCTGGATAACAAGTGTCTCAAACAAATACCAGTCCCTCCTCCAAATTAAATTGCTCCACTTGCCAAGGCAAGGGCAGCCCATATTTCCAAAACAGAGTCCTCATATTTTCTCAGCCAGCATTTTGATGTAGAATTTTCCAGACTGTTTCATGACCAAGTTTCAGTCACCACTGTGCAATGATGACTGAACACCAACACTGCCACCTCCATGCCTCCCTGGGACAAGAAATGTATTATTTCTCTAGCTCTTTTTCCCTTTGTTTCCCACAAGATAACTGAAGTTCCCTGGAAGGGCAGTTTCTTCACACCTCCAGGATAGTTTGGATGACAAGCCTAAGAAGATTAGCTTTTGTAATGCTTTCTAAAAACCACTGTAAGGAGGATCACTGACACGGATGACTGATTTTCATCCAGGAGATTCTAGCATTGTTCCACTATCTCATGCATTTATTAGGATTTCATTTCCTTCTGGAGCCTCAAGGGAAATTTCATAATCAGCACACCTGGTACATGTAGTATAAATAATTAAGGGAATGCCCTCTCTAACGATCTATGCAGAAAGGCTGTTCTGCTGTAAGAAATGGCCTGGATCACAGCCTTGTTAGAAGAAAGAACTATTAGGATTATAAGATCCTTTCCATTTCCAGACTCAAAAAACCTCAAGAACACTTTCTGAACCAAATGGAGTCAAGGTAGAGGGACCTACTCAGTATGTTTATGAGTTGTTTCAACATTATTCTTTCTATGCTGTCAGCATAAATGGTACTTTGTCACCATTTTTCTATCCCACAATTTAATTTATTGCTTGCCTTAAGAAAAAAGATCATGACACCAATTTAGCTTATAATCACATCAAGAAAAACACATCAAGTGACAAATCTGGCAATAAGCCAGCGCTACATAAGCTGGTTTGAGGACAAGAAACACTTAGGGCAGACCATGTAACAGAGGCTATAGATCATGAGATGCCCTCCACTCTTGGCTTTATCTGTTCAGCAGTTTGCAAGGGCAGTATTGTTACAGCTCAGGCTCTTGTGGTCTTTGGTGATTTTTCCCCCACAAATTAAGAGCATCAAAGTCCTCACAAAGTGGACGGTATTAGAAGAATTACTTTATTATCACAAATGGATAAAGTATGCAGGTCATACAAATTCATGTTTGACAGCTCACACTAACATGGTGGTAGCATCTGCACTATTTTGATCTGAAAGGGTTCTTCTGATTGGTTTGAGGTTTTTTCCCCTGAAAGTAAAGCCCCTCAGTAGCTGGACATAGACAGTACATCTAGAAACTTTCACTTAAGTGCTTCATGCCTTTCTCTGCTTTACCAAAATAACCCTTTGTTCTGAATTCTTCTTTCTGCTACCTTTGATCAATCCCTTGTCTTAATCTGTATTTATTACTTACTCTACAGATCGCTCACTGGAAATATTTCTTTTCTTTCCGTAAACCCAACCTCAAGTTTTACTTTAAGGCTTCTAAAAAAAGTTCTATCATATCATGTGCTTCACTTTATGGTGCCATCTGTAACTAAAGTACAGCTCAGTAAATGACATATTTGTGATTTGGAATCCAGTTTTGCAGATAACAGAGGTTAAGCAGCTCATTTAAATATGCTTCTTTGATACATAACTGAAATAGATTCAAACACTGAGATTTGCTCACCATCATTACTCCCACTTTCCAACATATTAATTGAATATAGGAAGTCAAATCAAGAAAGTCAGCTTTTCATCAAGGGTTGTATTTTAAATTCTGATTTATTTTTTTTACAGCTGAAAAAATGATAATGAATCATTTGACACCAGAATATTAGATCTGATATGAACGGCACCAGACATGCAACATTGTGTAAACACACTCTCACCCTTTCAACTTGCCCAGTTACCTCAGGTCCATCTAAAGCTCTTACATGTTTTTCTAAAGCAGATTTTAAAGACCTATGACTAATTAAATCTATTGCTATTAGTGTGAGTAGGCCATACTTAAATTAAATTTTTAATAAGTTATGAACCATAAGCATATTCATTACCAGAATTTCTCTCTTTCTAGAATATAATTGGATACTATAATTGGACTGATGGGGCACATCCTTACACCTGCATGTTGCTTCAGGGGGACTCTGCTTGCATGTCAGGGTCTTCTAGAACCTCCAGTCAGAGCATGATAAAGTATCAGGATTGCAGTCATTCTGCCAGGACAAATAAAAGACTCAACCTTCTAACTTTGTCTTGGTAACATAGAAAGCTTAGCCCTCAATTTTGAAAAAGAGAAGATAAAATTACCAAGGTAGGAGGATCCAGGCACCCCATGATAAAATTTAGTATTTAGTTTCAGGGCAGGCCTCTTGTTATCCTACACAGAGCAGCAGGATGCACAGGATGTGTTAAATCAATTTCAGAAGGCTCAGCAAAAAGTGGGTTTCAGTTTAGGAGGTGGGCTCTGGGCATGGCTGGAGTGAACTGAACAGCCTACTAGTAAATCTTCACAAGCCGAGCAATATTTTTCCCGTCTTTGAGAAGTAAATGTGTGATTTGAAAAGGCACAGAATGGATTTACTTCCACAGGACAAGCACTTGACGGCTTCAGGGGCTCTGTAAAACTCAAGACTCACCTTTCTCCTCTGCATGCTCCCCGCTGCCCCAGTGGGATCCCCTGCCCTGCCCCCCTGGTCTGCAGGGGCACAGCTCTTGGAGCCCTCTGACAGCACCGTGATGTAAGAGCTCCGAGCCGGGGGACTAAGGGGTTAATCCAGCTCGCAGGCATACATTAGACCGTGCTAAGAGCATTCCACAGAAATACCGTCCTGAGCCGGCAGCCCAAAAGGAATAGCCAACCTGACGAACTCTGTGTCCGGGCAACAGACAAATACACTGGCTTTTGAGATCAGCAGCAATAGGGCATTCTGTGGGGCACTCGGGAACCCTTGGAAACCCAGGGCACAGAAAACCAGCCATTGTATGGACAGCTGCATGGGGGCAAAAACCCTGGAAAGCCATTCATGCAGCATTAGCTGTGAAAGTTGTACTTTGCTTTAAGCAGACTCATTTCGGGTCCTACCACCTGTTTAAAAGGCGAAATACTTCCTCATTCATTTTAAAAGCTGTGGCTCTGTCCCCCCTTCTCTTTGCACAACACAGGGTAAAGACACACACTTACAGGAGAATACAGAACCTGCAGCTGTGAGTGCCCCAGGTACTGGTCTCTATCAGGCTTTATAAACCAGAGCTTTAGCAGTCTCTCAGGAGTTTGCTGTAAAAGCAATTGGAACCGCAATTAGCAACAGCACATCTTAGGATAGGGAAAGACTTCTAACTAGAAGCTAATTAGGAGGGCAAACACTGAAGCTTGTTAGCTGAGATGCTAATGAGAATTATACTTGAGTGGCAGCAGACTAGCTATTCAGAGTTAATTAGAAACCTCAGCTGATAGTATATTGCTCTTAAGAGCTTTCAAAACAAACAACTGGAAAAACTGTCCTGCAGCTAAGGATCCAGCATGCCATGTTGAGTAATTCATGGGCACAGGGAACAGCCAGAAGATTACACTTCGGCATCAGGGTAATTTAACAGCATGTGGAAACGGAACAGAGGAGGTTTTTAGGAGGTGCGCGCTCCCGTGGATTTTCAAAGGATCTGTTCATCCGTGGGTGGCAGCCCCGGTACCGCTTTGCTCAGTGCTGGTGGAAACGGCAGCCAGCTGCAGCGGAGGGGGAGCGGGGGAGCTGCCACATGCCCAAAGAACCCTCACCAGCCCTGTGCAGAGGCGGCACAAGGACCTGGGCAGGCTCAGCAGCCCCTGGCAGCTTTCCCATCCCAGCCTCTCCCACCCCAGCCCTCAGCTCTCATCCAGGAAAGCTGCTGCTGGGAGCTGTACCAGGTGAAGCTGCAGCTGTGTGCAAGTTGCTCTCACCATGCCTTTGCCTTCCTGGAGCACGGGAGGGGTTAACTCTCCCCTCTCTGTGCAGTGAGGGGGCAAAAAGTAAATCAGGGCACTTAGAGGGGAAAACCCTGTTAAACGTAACATGGCTGCAATGGGGATGGTGAAGTGTGGCCTTACCTGGGCTGAGTTGCATGGCTGATTCCTGCCCTGAGCAGAGCCAGGGAGGCTAAGCAAAGGGGCTGCGTGTTTAAATGTTTCCTCTGTGCCTGATTGGAAGCGCAAGAGCCAGTCAGGGGCAGGGGAGAGGCTGCTAAACTCAAAGTAGGTTGCTTGTTTCAGGAAAAGGTTGGATACTGGGGAACCTCCACGCTACACTCGTGAAAACACATGAAAACGTTCAGTGTCACAGGGGAGAGAAATGCTCCAGAATAATTGGGTGATTTTCAGTTTTGCAGAGGCTCTGTTTGCTTTAAAACTTGCAGCAATTTAAGCAAAACCTGGTTTTAATTCTATTTATTGAAACCAATTGCAAACCCATGTGGATACTCTTAAACAGATTCAGCTTTCCAAAAGAAAAAACACCACAAATCAGATTTCAATTGAAGCACAGAGGAGCATCCACAAACGGTTTTACACCAGTGTAATTAAATGGATTTCAAAGTTTAACTTTAGTTTAACTAATGATTTCAAAGTTTAACTTAAAACAAATGTGACTTTTAATGCAGATGTGACCTGGCAGTCACTGGCTGTTGGTACATGTGAGGGTAGGGAACTTTGCATACTGAAACCTCCCTGTGAGAGTCCTGGGAGTGAATAGCTGTAAATACACCCTTCACACCAGCCTTTTAGTATCTGCAGTGGTAAGTGTGTGAAAGTACAAAAATTAAGAGTAGACACTAACATTGTGAACTATAATCCACACATCCATTTCTTTCTTAAAGGAAAAAAAAAAAAATCTTGGTTCACAAGCAGTATCCTGAAGAGACAAATTTACTTCACTAGAGCTTTGGGAACCCTCATTTTCTCTCAATGTATTTGAAGCAAGAGTTTTGGATTGTGGTTATTCGGGTTTAACAGGACTTGGAAATGCTGACTGAAGCTAGAGGCAAAATTCCCCCCACACCAGAGTGATGTAGCTCTGGGCTTGACCATGCTGCAGCTCATTGGAGACCATCCCAGGAACAGCCACAAGGCTGGGCTCAGCAGGAGCAGCCCACTGGTGACCAGGACATGATGGGGGTTTCACAAACCATTTCAAAATCCAAATTCACCTGTGGCTGGTGCCTGCCATCCCAGAGCTGGATGCATGGGCTGGAGGTCGCCTTGCACAGCTGCTCTGGATTTAGTGCAAAGTGTAATAAACTGCTTGGCAACTCAAATCAGGCTAAATAAAAGCAGCAGAATTTAAGTAACTCATATTAATTCTTCAGAGAAGATTTACTAAGTGGGTAACTAAGGATAGGGATAGTGGCACCTGTAGGCAGTGCTAACAAACTGCCTGGACACAATCCAGCCAGCACAGCACCACAGTGAAAGGCAGCTGCTGTCCTCTCCACCCCTCATCACTTAGGGCTTCTGGTAGATTTTCTCTGTACGAGACTGTGAAAGGAGCCTTCCCAGAGCTGCAGCCCAGCCTGAAAGCAAACCAGGGCAAGTCTCTGAGTGTTTTTAGAGTTTATATTGCTGCCAGCAAGGAGGTACAGCCCTAGGAACAGGTGGGAAGAGCTTGGATTTGGCCATAGACTAGTTTGCATCTGTCTTCCCTTTGTGCCCATCCCAGGGCCTGGAGTGGAAGGCTGGGACCCTGGTATCAGACACAGCATTATCCTCAGGGCTTGTGTATCCCCAAGGAATACTGGACAGTAATTCCAGTGCCTGAGCTGACAGTAAAAACTATGTACCTGTAAACTGACCATTAAAAGGTCAGTTTAGCTAAGATTGATCCTTTTCTCAAAATCATAGCTAAAAACTGAGTTCTCTGGATACTTTATGTTACCTTGCTTAGCAATCTCCTTGCACCTCAGACTCCCCCAACACAGCAATAATTTCCCCCCATGGATTCAGGAGGATGACACACAGTCTTAACATCCTACCAAGCAAACTGTAACTTTCCCCATTTGTTATGTGTGCTTGTTGCCATCTTCCCTCTGCAGGGATAAATGTACAGCTCTAACCCTGAATTTCATCTATTTACTGTCTCCTGACTGTGAATCCCTTTCAGTATTGCTAACGTCACACTGGCTTGCACACAGCATCCAACTCCACAAGAGCCCAATTTTCCTTTCAGGCTGATGATCTCCTGCTGCAGCAGCATCAGCTCCCCATGCCAAGGAGCCCTCCCTGCCAGCCCTCCTCTCCTGGCCCACGCTGTACACCTGCAGCAAAACAACACAATCTGTGGCAGATTTTACCTCTTTTTCTCCCCAGAACTGGGCTGCTGCTTGGCTTGTATTGCAGCTCCCTGGGGATCAGCATTTTAGCTCTGCAGGACATAACTACCCCAGGTCTCCCTCTTGTAATGGTTTTAATTTTTTATCACGCTCAGAGCACTGCCTGCTGTCTCTTAAGCTTTCATATGCACTGGGGAATTTCTTTTGCTTGGCAAATATTCATGGGTTTATCAAAGATTATGTCTGGGTTTTCTAATAATGGGGTTTCTAGTAATGCCTCTGAATTGACTTTTTTTTTCCCTAATTCACAGTCTGATCTCTAACAACTGACATAATGCCCCAATGCACCTTTAATCTTAGATCACTCACCAGTCCTCTTTTTCTTCAGGGAAGAAAAGAGAGGAAAAAAAGGTAGTATCAGGAGCAGAAGTCTCTTCTTTGTTGAAGTCTTTGGCCTCAGGTCAAGAAAGCTTTTCATGGGAAAGCCCTGCCATTCCCTGGAGAACTTGCATAAAACCCCATTCTCTGCTGCTGCCTTCACCTCTGTGCCCTCCAAAGGCAGGGGCTGTATCTGTTTTCCTGTGCTGCTTCCTTCCCTCCACATTTAATTATTGCTAATCAAGTACAGCTATTGCATCACATGGGAGGTGACTAAAGGAACTTTCAGCCTAAAGAAACTAGTGAGCTCATGATGCTGCTTTCACTGTTCTGTGATTATTAGTACCTGATTTGTCTGGATATGTATTACTAAAACAATTTGGTTTAATATAGGTAGGTTTCTACTTTCACGTGTGTTAAGCAGAGCTGTATTTTTGGCATGACCTGCAATCCCAGCATGCTGGAATTCCAAAACACCTGTATGCCACTTATCCTGTCCTTACCACATGACAATCACGCTGTCATTCGATTTTCACTCGGCTTGCTGCAAGTTTCTCTTCTCTCACATTAGGCAGAGGAAGTCCCTGGACCCCACATGTCCATCTCTGCATCCCTGCCCACTGTGCTGATGGCAGCAGCGCTGCTTTCCCCAAGCACACGGCACTGCTCTGTTCCTCACTGATCATTTCTGCTGCTTTGCACTACTCCTACCTGTACAGTCTGATTCTCCAAGCCACCGTTCCTGTCTCAATGCATTTCTCTTCTCTAACTTCATTCACTGAAGTTTACTCCCTCCATTCACATTTACTCCCTCCTCTTGATGTCTTGCCTTTGCACAAACATAGGAGCACTACTCAAAGCGCTTTCTATTATGTCTCTGAGCTGTCTCATAAACTTTCTTTGCTTGTATACTCCCTTCCTTCCCAGAAGTTCTACATAGGTCCTGCAGGCTGTGGGAGATGGGCAGGAGAATCCACGTGTTATATTCTGGGCAGAAGAAAGTTTACTGTACCCATGCCCCATCAAACAAAAATCAGTGCAATGCTGGGGCATAACTAACACATCCTACTCCTCACTGGGACTTCTCATCCTGGCCTTGATTCTATAAGAAGGGCAGCACTTGCAGTGACCACTGGGCTCACATCTGCCCAGTTTATACTTGTACAAACACCATCAGCAAGGACCACAGACGGCAGTGAGCTAACAACAAGCTCAAGCACTCTCCAGCATTTTTGCTCAAGTTTTTATTCCCCTTAATCACTGCTGAGTTCATGTTGAAGATTTGTGAACATCTTGCATAGCTTGGCCATTTAACTGCTACTTTTCCTGATTCTTGTTAATACTTGTCAATTTTCCTATCAAAACTCATTAAAGAATTTTTTCCCTTCATTTTTCAAAAATAGGATTTTCCCTTAGCTTGGCAAGTCTATTCCTGTTCCCATCCTAATCCTGCTAGAGAATGTACATTGCTCATTACCCTTAACAACACATTTACTCTTTTCTTGCTTTTTCCTTTTTCTGCACGTCTAGCAGTTCTGCAGCTTTCCTCTTGTAAGCTGAATAAAGCTCAGTTTCTGCACCCATTTCTTTTCCTACAAATCCAGATGAGGCAGAAAGCCTAGGAGCCTTCACCGTGCCCTCCACTTGCAAAGCAATTCTGAATTTCTGGTTGTATCCACAGACAGATAGAACAGGTGCCACAGCCAGCTCACATCCGCCACTGGGTGCAAGCACAAAAAGGTACCTGCTCCAGAATAACTCAGTTTTTTTCCTGTGAGCGTAGGCCATGTATCCACATGGAAGACAAGGTGGTGATCAGCAGCCAGCATGCATTCAAGAAAGGTAAATCAAGTTTGACCACCTGACTGCCTTCTACAAAGGAACAACTACCTGGATGGCTGAGGGGAGGGCAGTGGATTTTGTCTGCCTTGACTTCTGCAGGGCTTTTGACACCGTGTCTCACCACGTCCTCAAAGGCAAACTCAGGAATTGTGAGCTGGGTGAGTGGGCAGTGAGAAGGATGGAGAACTGGCTGAGTGGCACATCCCAGAGGGTCGTGACCAGTGGCACAGGGTCTAGTTGGAGACCTGTCACCAGTGGTGTCCCCCAGGGTACTATATTGGCCCTGTGTTGTCTAACTTGTTTATCAATGACTTGGATAAAGGAACAGATGTCTCCTCTGCAAGTTCCCTGCCAACACAAAGCTAGGAGGAGTGGCCAGTAGCCCAGGGAGCTGTGCAGCCCTTCAGAGGGACCTCGATAGGCTGGAGAAATGGTCAGAGAGGAACCTTCTGGAATTCAGCAAGGGCAAGTGCAGGGTCCTGCACCTGGGGAGGAACAACCCCATGGACCAGCACAGGCTGGGGCTGACCTGCTGGAAGGCAGCTCTGCAGAGAAGGACCTGGGGGTCCTGGTGGACGCATGCTGTCCATGGGCCAGCAGTCCTTGTGGCCAAGAAGGCCAAAGGAGTCCTGGTGCCTTAGGGGGAGCAGTGCCAGCAGGTCAAGGGAGGTGATCCTGCCCCTCTGCTCATCCTTGGTGAGAGACATCTGGAGTTCTGTGTCCAGTTTTGGGCTCCTCAGGAAAAGAGAGACATGGAGATCCTGGAGTGGGTCCAACAGAGTGCAGCAAAGATGATTAAAGGTCTGGAGAGTCTCTCTTATGAGGGAAGGCTGAGGGAGCTGAGCCTGTTCAGCCTCAAACTGAGAGGGGACCTCATCAATGTCTGTCAGTATTTGCAGGGAGGGTGTCAAGAAGATGGATCAGACTCCGCTCAGTGGTGCCAAGCAACAGGACAAGAGGCAGTGGGCAGAGACTGATGCACAGGAAGTTCCACCTGAATATGAGGAACAATTTCTTTACTGTTCTGAGCACTGGAACAGACTGCACAGAGAGAGTGTGGAGTTTCCCTCACTGGAGATACTCAAGAACCATCTGGACACAATCCTGTGCCATGTGCTCTGGGTTGACCCTGCTTCAGCAGGGTTGGACCAGATGCCCCACTGTGATCCCTTCCAACCTCACTCATACTGTGATGTGGTGAGTCTCCTCAACCATGTCCTGAAACGAGAGTTCTCCCTCTCCAGTACAGAATCCTGTTGCAGCACTCAAGTATTGTCATAAAAGCATCTACCTTTTGCTTGTAAGTTACCAGATACTGCAAAAATCCCCATTGAAGTGTGTAGAGGAGTATCCCCCAGAATGAAAGGCTCTGTATGTATTTAATAATGAAATGCCCATTTCATGTTTAGAACCAGATGAAAGGACAGATAAGAGCAACAGGAAACAGCTTGGATATTGCAGCTTCAGCCTGATAAGACTATGCTTTTACCCTACTATTCTAAATACATCTTCTTTCAAAACAAAAATATTTCATAAGGAATTTTATAATAATGGGAGAGCTTTCATGTCCCATCTGAAAGAGCTGCTTGAAACAGATTTAAAAAGAAAACATCAAGGTAGACATTAGGACTGTACCTCACTCTTTCATCAGTATATATAGTTCACAATGCACATCAGGTGCCACGGGAACTGCTGTTCAAGGTTACAGCAAGGTCCTTATGAAAGGGGCAATTACTCTCTAGTGACAGATAAGGAGAAGAAAGTCAAAGCTAAATGGTGCGAGCGGGAAAGGCAGGAGTGCTCAAAGTTAACTGGAAAAGCTGCAAAAGCCTTTTCCTCGGGAAGAGGCCACTTCAGCAGCTGGCTGTGAATTCAGGTCTTAATCTGTCCCCAGCAGTGCCCGACAGGCTCTCTCTCCCTCGCCTCAAAGGCAGCTGGCGGGAGCCGGCGCGGAGCAGAGCTGCCCGGGGGCAGCGGGACAGGGAGCCCTCGCCTGCCCGGGGGCTGCGCCTGCACTGCCGGGCTGCTGTGCAGGAGCCTGGGCTCGGCATTCTTGTTGAGTACTGAAAGCATAATAAAAGCCTGTTTTTGAAAGGAAAAGGAAAACCGAAGCTCACGCCCAGTAGCACCGAATTTGTTGGAGGATTCCAGGAATCCCAGTTCCACTCATGGGAAGGTCTGGAGCCACTGAAGGCTCACCCTCAATGGAAGAGAATGAAATTTGGGAACATTTAGACAGGAGAGGCATGTACAAGTCCACAGGGTGATGTGGGATGCATGCATGGGGCTGGGGAATCTGGCTGATGTCAGACAGGCTGTGGCCATCAGGGGATTCCTGAGGACTGGAAACAATTCATCACTCCAGGAGGACCATCTGGGAAACCAGTCCCTGATAAGCCTTAACATTGCAATGAACACTGGTACATCAAAACTGTGTAACTTAAAAGTAACATCTTTCCGAAGAAGAAACTTTCTGGAATGTGATTAAGAAACCAAATAAGACAAGAATATTACCTGTGAAAATTCAAAACATCAGACTCTCACTAGAGAAAAATGCAGCAATATGAGGAGATGCAACTGCAACTAGAAAAAGGAGAAAAACTTTCAGTATTTTTGATTTTCAGGTGAGGAAAAAAAAAGCACAATTGCTTTCCTCAAGTGGATGAAAGGCACCTGTATAAAGAGAAGAAAGACAGTTCTGGCTGACTCTGGAATAGCAATTTACAGGGAAAATTGTAGTTCAAAGGAAAAAAAAGTATTTATTCTTTTCATAATCAAATATAAAGGAACACTCAAGGTCTAAGTCTAAGGATAAAGAACACCACTAAGAAGCAGTTTCAAGTTCTGCAACCTTCCTTCAACTTACTATCACAGCTTACTGAATATGGGTTTCTTTTCCTTGCTACACCATAGTTCCTTTTCTCTTCCATAGTGCAAGAGAAAACTAAACACAAAAGCTGGGAGCAACCTAAAAAAGTGCTTTCACACCTTCAATAACACCTTCAACATTTTCAGGCATAATATGGTGAAGTGGACAAAGCCACTGAAGGTGAAGAATGAGAAGATGCTGTTTCCTACCATTCCTTGGTCCCTGGGCTGTACCTTGCAACCACATTACCTGAAGCCGCCCTTTCCCAGGAGGAATCATCCTGGCTCTGTCCTGCAATGTCTTTAAAAGTGTCATAAATGCTTCTCTGTCCTTGGGTGCACCACAGCTGTTTGGTCTCTAAGGGGACCTCTTCAAGGTCCACAAACTGCCTGGATCGTGATATATTATATATGTCACGATATATATAATCACATCCAGGTGATGATATACCATACATTTGCACATATATATATTTGCACAGAGAAAAAGTAATGACCTGCAACAGGCAGCACTGAACCATCCAACTGCTCATGGTTGGGAATATTTTTTTTTTTAAACAAACATGGATACTTTTCCTTAAGGTCCATAACCGGCCCTCAGCAGACAAAAGGTCCTTTACTCACACACAGCACACACCAGGCTGCTGCACAAATCCTATCCTTCCTTCCTGCATCGCATCCTGGAGCTTTAGAGCAGAAAACACAAGGGAAAAAAAAGTATGTGAGACTACCCTCATCACTACCCCTTTTTGGGCCCTGCTAAAACATCAACTTTTAATTATTTTCTTTTGAATGAATGCCCATCTCATGACAGGCTTTGAAAATCTCTTCAAAATATGTAATTGAGGGCTAAATTCTTGTTTATGCTACTCAGCTTCTGAAGTTCTCCTGTCTATATGAGATTTTACAGCCAATAAAACACAACTGAGTACACATGAAATAATAAATTTGATCTCCTATCCTGATTTTTTTTTTTCAGGTAATTAAGCTACACAGAATAATACAATTTAATCATTGTTAGTTTGGGACTGGCATTTATATTTCATCTAGAGTTAATGCAGTCAAACTGAGAACAAAAGCAGCACAGACAAAGGAGAGCCAGACCTCACTAAGTTAATAATTAATAACCACTTTGACGATATTTAACCCATCAACAAAAACACAAAAGAACTTTGGGCACACTAAGTCTCACTGCAACAGACTGAGCACCTCATACTTTCACCAGTACGTATGGAGCAGCAATCTTTTCAAGTGTAACACGATAACATGACTTCTTACAACACTCCATCATCACCCCTGGATTCATCATTATTTTCAAAGGTATAATATGCAGTTTGGATTTTTATGGATCTAAGAAATACAGATTTGCTTAATCCTGTCACCTGAGACAACTCAGCTCAAATCAGACCAGGTCTGCTGTATCTTTCCCATGCGGGGATACTCTCAAACCCTACAGTAGGCCAGTGGGAAAACTGGAAAATTAACCTGTCAGCATAATACAAACCTCTGTTTACCATGGATACTGTGACTCGGTCCCAGATAATGTTTTCTGAAGCAGCAGGTCCTTTCACTACTACTGTTAGTGCTGCCTGCAAGTTTCCCAGCTGCCAGATCACATTTCTCACATTTTTTTTAATATTATCAGATCACACTGCAATGGGAACAGGTATTATTCACAAGCTCACATTTAAGTAACTGCAGTATATGGATATGCTGCTTCAGTGAGCACAGATAGAACCATCCCCAAGACAAGCACAAAATAAGCAAAGCAGCAAAAGTACAGATTGAAACAACATTTGTAAAAGCATTCAATTTTGGTACTGATGAAGATAAACATCTGAACAATATTCTTAGATTGCTACAATAGGTAGCAAAAAAGTTGCAGCTTTATTTGGTCCCCTTCTAAAGATTCACTTCTTCAGGGCTCCCAATTAATTCACAAACTCCAGGTACTTTGGATCACTCAGTCTTATCCTCTGTTACTTAGTCACATACCAATCTATTGATGACATACAACTTTTATTTTAAAGCATTCGACAGGTGAAATATTTACTCTGGCAGCCAAGGCAGAGGAAAGAAGACAGGAGGAGAAGAAATGAGCTTAAGCCACATTACCAAGAGATGGAAGGATCAGAAGCCTCGAAAGCACTTAAAAATACCTCCCAGATCTGCAGCATCCAGTGTTCATTTAAAACAGTGGTAGTTTGAAGCAGTTAAGAAGGCAAAGAAAAATTACTATGAACAAAGTCTAATTAAAAGAGTATCTGCCCAAACTTGCCTGAAATAAAAGTTAAACAATGAATTGTTATTTTCATAGATGTTAAATCAAATGCCAAAGACGGTATTTGAAATGTCAACATTAAAAAGACACACCAAGAAAAGTTAAGTTAGCAAGCTTTACACTTGCCTTTCCATTGGATGAGACAGATGCTTCAATCCTAGAGCCATTTAACAGCAAGACAGGGATGAAAACACACTCAGTGCCTCTTCCTCAGGGGAAGAAAGGGGTAGAAAAGATTAAGATTCTAATTTGGAGATGTTATTTCAACATTGACTTGAAGTTTTACAGTGCATGTAACTCAAGATGAGCTAGATTAGCAAAAACCTTGTATTTAAATGGTCTGACTTAATCTGGCTCACAGCTCTGTGGGCATCTGGTGCATGGTCAAACCCAGCCCTCAGGGATGCATTTTGCTTGGAGCCCAAGCACTGCAGCCCGGCTGAAAGAACTCCAAAATGTAAATAATGAGGTAAAACAATCAGGTTGCACTTGATCAAAATCTACCCATGACATTTGCAGCTTGAAGGATATGAAAACAGCACCTGAGGTAAGGGACTGCTGTGCCATACTTGGATGTGTGCACCATGGGAAAGATCAGAAACAAAATTAAGGCAGAATTACGGCTGCAATAGAAGAGCAGAAGGCTTGGCTCACTCCAAAGATAACATTCTATATAAACTGTATGAACTTTTTCATGTTCCTACTTCCAACTTTTTAACAAACTTACAAGTTACAAATCTTTTCATCTCTTCAAACAGTTATGCAAAACTTATGGTATAATTATGTTTAATTCTAGAGGCAATCAAAGCCTTTTGTCTTGTAACTGAGGTGGAGCCCTGCCAATTCCCAAACGATGGCTGCAATGCTCTTTACAGCTGCACTGCCTAAAAAGTAGGAATAAAAGTGCAATACCTACACAGGAAAGGCAATGGGGAAAGCAAAAAAGTTCTAGTAAATTAAAAAGTTCTAGTCTACTAAGTGCAGTGCTTCATCTCCCTGTGCCAGGCAATTCATCTTTAGGGGCAATATTTCCAGAAATTAAATGGTTTTTCTTTTGAGTGACAAAAAGATGAAGACTTTATTACTCGAACAAGTCTCCAGCTCTGCAGACAAAGGCACTTACCACAGCACAGTTCTGTCCCTCAGCTCCACGGCTACACTAAAAGGTGACACAGCGGCGGATCGGTCGCCACCAACGCCGACAAGGAAAAACAAGACGTACAAGAAGTTACTTTGACTAAGGACAAAACCAGCACGTGCTTTCTACATTAAGCTACTACTTCAAACTTTATGCCAGAGTTTCCAGGGAACAGCCAAGTGCTGCAAAGTTAATCAAAACAAGATGTCTCTGAGCCGTTGAGTACTGCAAGAGATCCTCCAGTGTTCAGCAGCAGGACCACCCAGAAATTTCTTTTAAGATGCAAGCCCAACAGCTGGGAAACCAAGCCTCGGCAAGTTAAACCATTTCTTCTCCTGTGTAACATTATCCCTCCCCAGGACTGCTGCGGAAAAATACACTCTCATTCACAAATACAGCTGTACACTTAAATTTTGCGTTTTCTGATCTCATCTAGAATCCCAGAGAAGTTTTGGCAAGCATGACTATTAGATACAATTAAAAGCTCAACTGTGATAGCTTTTGGTAACAGCACAGTCAGTTGCAAACAGCACAGTGATTGTGCTGCGTAGCTACACTTGCAGAGAGTTCATGTATTCTTGCACATCTTAATAATCCTCAGTATTTGATAGTTGCTGAAGAGATACTGGGGAAAAACTCTAGTAAGAATGCATCAATGCTTTTTTTTTTTTTAAATAACCAGAAAAAAATCACTTACAGTAATAGTTGCATTTTATTTTCTCTTTTAGTTTCAATGTGCAGTATTTTCAGCATTTTTTTTAAACTTAAACATACATCTAAAATTATATTCTTTCCTTTCCCCTTAAGTACAATTGCTTTTCAGGTTGGGGCTCCAAGCTTTTGCTCATCATTGCCCTCAAACTATACCCCACCACAGGGTGCGTTACCTTATCCTTGTCAAGTTTATCCAACTTGATGGTGTGTATACACGGACTGATGGGAATGAGAAGCTCACACAAAATGCACATGACAAAAGCAGCACATGCTTCACAAATGCTCTGCAGCATTTATACCCAGTTACCCAAATGCAGCTAAAAACCTGATACACAGTAGAAGCTCTCCTGGGTATGACTGTGGGATTCTCAAGATTTTTTAATGGATACTTAGGTAGCATGCACAAAGAGTTCACCCAAAATCTCTGTATTAGGTAAAATTAACATAATTAATTTCCCCCAAATTTTGCTACATTGCTTACTCTAGTTTTTACAGCAGCTTGTTTTCACTTTAAAATACTTAAACTACTTAAAAACTAGCAAATTTTGCCCTCTTGTAACTTTCATCGTGTCCTTGTAACCAAAACTGTTTCAAAAGAGCAAAGCACCTACCACTGTCACTCAGTTGATTTCTACCTTTAGTAGAAAGTTTAGTTGGGATTATACATGGAAAACGTCTGATCCACGCAATGAATGCACTCAGTTCCCCATCTTCTCCCATCCCTTTCAACCACTGGGTAAGATCCTGAATGACTGAATTTAATTAAACTGTTTATTGCTATTATTTATTGCTCATTATACCCTAAAATTTCTTTTATTATGGAAGCATAAATGCTCAGCCCTGACAGCTCCACAAAATCTTGAGAAT
>WAAG01066087.1:0-20105 GCA_013390105.1 Tichodroma muraria | reverse complement strand
GAGAGCAGCGGCCCGGCGAGCTGAAGAAGAGGCGAGGAGGCACGGAATGGGAATCAGGCGGCGAAGGCTTCGTTGAAAGAGGTACAGAGATAAAGGAAATGGGGAGGACAATAAAATTCATGAAGAAGAAAATAGCCCAGTTACTAAATATCAACAAGAAGATGAGCAGGAGGGTGAGGCAAACTGGGCAGGCCTTTGGGGGAGCACAGACAGTGGCCTGTGTGAAGAAAAGCTTCGTGCTGGAGACGCTCTTCGGGCTGGCCAGGGCGATCCGGACGTCTTTGTGAGCAACCAGGGCGGCAGAGAGCCGTGGGCTCCGCAGCTCTGCACCCCTCACGGCTGAGGCGGCTGCCCAGGCACGGCCGGCTGGGGACACGCGGCCACCCCGGGGCCACCCGCAGGGGGAGCCTGCTCTGAGGGCAGGCCGGGCCGCAGCAGGGAGCACCCCATGGGGCTGTGCCCGGGGAGGGAACGGCTCAGCCCAGGGACAGGGGGACACAGGACGGGTATGACAGCCATGCTGCCCTGGGACAGGCCCAACAGGCAGACAGGAGGTGGGGCAGGCAGGAGTCCCCACCTCTCTGCGCCCACCTGAACACAGGGACATAAGGCACAGGGGGATGGGGACACAGCAGGCCCCTCTCCTCTGGGAATATCCCACCTCCCCAGGCCCCTGACAGAACGCAGGGGCTGAGGCTCTGCAAGGGGATCCCAAGGATGAGGAGGAGGATGCTGGGCTTACATCGGCCCACACTCTGCATGGACTGCTCTGCGGACGATAAAACCAGAGGGGCCCTTGCCACAGCAGATGCCTTCTCAGGGAAAGCTTTTCTGTGGTCCTGCACATGGGTGTCCCTTCTGGACTGGCACTGAAGTGCTGCTACTGCTCTTAGGGCTGTGGAGTATCTACAGAACAGAAGCAAAGAGGCTGAGAGCAAAGGCTGGCAGAGCTCAAGCTGAGGCCAGGAGAGCTGAAGCAGAGGACAGGAGAATTCAAGCAGAGGCTTGCAGGAGGAAGTATGAAAGAGAGACAGAAGGAATTTTAATAAAATAATAAATAATTATTTATTAATATGATTATTATAATAATAATTAATAATAATAATATTAATTATAAATAATAACTAACTAGACAGAGTGCAAATGTGGATGTATAGGCCAGAAATCGGGCAGAAGGTAGCAAATTTTAGGCAAATTATCAAGAAAAAGACCACAAAGAAAAAGGAAACCATCTTTCCTGATCTTTCGATAACATGTGCTCTTCCAGAATCTAGACTGTGCAAGTTCTTAAACTCAACCAGACCTACAGTGCTGAATTGGTTCTGATCCAAAATTAGGCCAATTTGCACCCAGCCCTTCTGCTCCCTGAAGAGCAGAAAAACAGTTGGGCAAACAGAGGTGGAAGTGAGCCCGTGCTGCCACTCTTCTGAAAACTAGGAGAAGGTCTTTCAAGAGCAATCCCTGTTGTGAGCACATTCTGTTTGTGCTCGCTCAGGTGACAGCGAGACCAGCAACAGGCAAGTGTAACCTGAGCAAACCTAACCTTACCTCTGTGACACCTGGAAGGCGACTTCCGAGACGTTATCACTGAGCAATACTTTGATCTACCAGGTGGAAGCAAGATGAAGTGATGCCACTTGTTTTTCAGGAGACTTTTTCACTCCCAGCTCTCCTGGCCCACCCGAGCCCACCTGTGACATCCAGATCTGTCTCAAATTCCCATCCCAGCCAAGCAGCTGTGGAGCTGAAATCTACCTTGAAAAACAACTGAAATAAACTCAGGCTGAAGAAGAAACTTTCTTTTGTGGCAGAGAGGTTTGGCCAGACAGCAGAGCCCTCTTCAGTCCAGTGATGGGTAGTGAAGAGCTGGTTGAACCAACGTGACCTTGCAGGCGCTGGCAAGCTCCCAGCTGGGCCAAACTGGGGTTTGTCTGGTATAAATTGGGTGCAGGAGGTACCAATGTCTTCCAGACAAATTCACCCAGTCATTGCAGCTCTCACTGCAGGTAGAAGACAAGGATCAGTCAGAACCAGAGGGAAATGCATCATATAATTACAGATAGCAATTCTTGGAAAAAGGATTTTTGCATGGAGAGATTTGGGGCGGAGAAGTAAAAAGAGGGACAAAAGGGAGGGAACTCACACTCTAAAGCTAATAAATATTTTTTTTTTTTAAGTGATTTGGCAAAACATGTCATCATGTGACAAGGTAGTTTCTCTTGCAAGCAGGTGCACCTCAGTTTTAGAAATATTAAATCTTAAGAGGTTTGCATTGCACAATAGATGGCAGCCAGAAAGCATGTTGATGTTTTTTGGCAGTGTTTCAGATGTCATGGTATTTTTTTTTTTTCTTTAAAACTTCCATCAGCAGGAGGCAAAGCCGTGCCAAGGAAAAGGAATCAAATCTGGATGCAGCAAGTCTCACATTCAGACAGAGGCTCCCTGCCAGATGCTACAGGGCCAAATCGGAAACAACCACACTGAGTTCATTATGAAAACTGCATAATCAAAAGCCTACAAAAAGGCAAAAAAAAAAAAAAAATTAATCTGTTTAATACTTAGCTAAATTCTCAACTGTTGAAGTAGATTTGAAGAAAAATTCATCATAATCCCCTCTTCCTTTTGAGGAATTCCTCCCTGTTCATGAGATGTCCATGAGATGGCAGGAGTGCACTGTCCTCTGGAGGTTGAAGGACCGTCACAATTGTGACATTTCCACACCGAGAATCTCACTCTGGCTGTGGGCACTGCAAACAAAACACTGATTTATCTTTCTATTTATTGCTCACAGAAAGAGATAAGGAGGTGGCATCAATGGGCACATCTTCAGAGAAGAAATTGACTGGTCTGGTTTCCTGAGGGTAGGAGTAACTCTGTTTCACAGAAAGATTTGGATACTGGAAGGGACCTTAAAGTTTATCTTGTTCCAAGTGGAAGGGACATCTTCCACTAGCCCAGGTTGCTCCAAGCCCCATCCAGCCTGGCCTTTCACCCCTCTTGCTTTCAGCAGCCTCTTGCTTGGGTTGACAGAACCCTGCTCACTGCAGACCCTGGATCTACAAATTCATCCCATGCCGTGCACAGGAATTTGTGACCAGGCACCGCAAAACTGAAAGAATGCAATAAGAAAAGGACCCAGACATCTGCCAGAAAGAAGTCTGGAGGATGGGATTTAGAAATCACAGCCCTCGAATTTATGGCTGGGGATGACTGTGGAAACAAACCCTCAGGGGTGTCCCAGTTTTCAGCTCTCTTTATGATCCCGAGTTCTCCACGCAACTGGGGCACAGCTGTGAGCCTGCCCCTGGTCAGACAGGATCCATGGCAGCCCAGGTTCTGAGANCAGCCCCACTTCCATGAAGCACTCCATCAGTCTCACACTGGATCTTCTCTAGCAGAGGGTATAATTGGGATGTTACAGCCCTTCCCACTGATCTTATCACTGCATCTGCCCTGGGGGAGCAGAACTGGAGCAGTTTTGCTGTGCTGGGAGCTCCCTGCATACCTGTGTGCTCTCACCTACTGGCACTGCTGTGAGGGAACAGGTCTGCCTCGTGTGAGCTGGAGAGGGGCTTAGGAGCTGCTGAGAGAGACCCCAGAGTGTCACTTGATCTGTATGTTTTAGCACAGCAAAGGCCCATTCCCTTTCCAGTGTCCCATCCCACAGCAAGCCTGGCATTCCCAGTGACATCACTGGAGCCTGCAAACAGCTCTGCTGCAGGGAGACACTGCCCTCTGCAATGACCCAAGAGATGATTAACATTGGTTAACATTTCTCAATGCATCCTTTCAATTTCTTGTAGATGTGACACTTGGGGACATGGGTTAGTGGTGGCCTTGGCAGTGCTGGGGGAACCATGGGACTCAATGATGTTAGAGGGCTTTTCAAACTTAAATGATTCTATGATTCCTTACTTTCAAATTTTCAAAACTTTCCTGGCTTTCAAGATCACTTTCCTGTTTTTTAATTCCCTCCTTCTCCTGCATGGGACATCAAGTGGTAACCCAGCTCCTGGCTGCAAAACCAGTTTCACATCAAGACACACAGACCCAATGCTTTCCATTGCAAAGGTGAACCATCTCCAGAAGCTGAAGTTTGTCTGCATCCATGGGCAGTTGATGGCTATGGAAATGCTCTGAAAGCAGTGGGACAAGAACAGTATGAATCCATCAGTGTGAGACCTGATAAGGAAGAAATTCTTCCCTGTGAGGGTGGTGAGGCCCTGGCACAGGGTGCCCAGAGAAGCTGTGGCTGCCCCATCCCTGGAAATGTTCAATGCCAGGATGGAGCAACCTGGGATAGTGGGAGGTGTCCCTGCCCATGGCAGAGGGTTGACTCAAGCCATCCCATGATTGTATGATCTGGCTCCTGAGAGCCCGAAGAGCCCCAGGGACAGCAAGGGAATGTCATTGGGAAACAAAAGCTTTCAAAGTGAGGGGAGAATGGGGTGAGAATTGCCCCTTCCTCCTGAGGACTCTACCATTCTCAAGGTTAATGCCCCATTTCCAAATTACATACAAATCCACAGGTCTTGGCACTCTTCTTGAGTGCTAGTCTCGAACCCTCAGCCTGACTTGAATCACTGCTGCTCTCTCCAGTGTTTAAATAAATTATTAGAAAACCTCTCCCAAATGCATAAATCCCACCCTAATGCCCTCTGATGTCAGAGGGAAGGTGCTTGGTAACGTTGCTGGTCCTTGGAGCAGACCTCAGGAAAGCAGCTGCAAAATATAAACCTGCAAAATTCATCTTTCCTTTAACTCGGTCTAAATCTTTGTAAATTACTCACAATGGGTCAGGGAAAAGAGAATTGAACAGCTCTGATCTGGCTCTGTTCCCCTGTCCTATAAAATCAGCTTACGCCCTTCGGAAAGAGGAAAGCTCACTAAAATTCACCCGCAGCAGTGGCAGCTCCCACCCCACAAACCAAACTGTTGGAGAAGTGCAGAAATCACTGTCATGTTTCTTCACCTTTTTCCAGGGCCCATAACAATTTTCTCCTTGTTCTGCTCAGCATTCCCCCTGCAGCTCCTTCCTACTGCCTCCCAATTGCCAAGAAATCCCTCCAACTGCTGTGAGAAACATGAGAGTTCCTAGGAAATATCTCCTCGTGGCATGTGAAAGCAAAGGGGGAGAGGAGCAGGGAAGTTTTCTTCTAGCAGGAGATATCATGGGCAATGTGGTTATCTTGGGAGGTACCAGGCCTTAGGGGTTGGGTCTGTCCTAGCTTGGGATGTGGGTAAATCATTCCATCTTCCTTCCAGTTCCAGTTCTGCCAACCAACACAATAACAGGAATTACAAACTGATTACTATTTTCCTTTGTTCTTTAAGGTGGTTCTGAAGTGGCAGGTGCTGTTACCTGGCTCAGCTGAGAAATTGCTCAGCTTTTGTCATGATTATTAACTCCCCAGCTGGGAGAGCAACAGCAGCTCAACTGGGAGTTACAGAGCTGGAAGGGAGTAAAGATGGGCAGTGATGGCTGAACACCATGCGAAGGTCTCCCACAGGCAGAAATGTGGAAATTTTAACATATTTTCCATTATGCAAAGGGCAGAATTCCCGTGCAGCATTGGCATATGCAGAGCAGCTGGGGAAGGTGGGGATGGAGTGTACCAAGCTGTCACTTCTGGGGAAAGCAGCCAAGTGCATTGACACTTCTCATGTAGGCTGGCTCCAAACCAAATGGCTTCACAGCAGGATTTCCAAATTACTACCTTGACCACTCCATGTTCTTCTTCCACAGTCTTAAAATCCACCTATGTAAGCGATCGTTCCTTCCTTCCTCCAGGATAATTAATTTCTGCCCTAAAGCGCCACTTTCCAGTTCACATTTCTCTGTTCCCTGTGAGGACCTTAACGAGGCTGAGAAACCAGCGAGATGTTTTTCAGCTGCTTGTGAATCCTCTCTCAAATCTTGGTGGGGCATCTCCACCAGGGCTTTGCAGCGCCCAAGCCCAAGCAAATTGCACTGCAGGGATGAAGGGCATCGAAGGCCCTGCTTAAACTGCTGCTGAAATGTGGTCACACATAGTCAGCCATTTAAAGTCCAGCTCCAGAAGGAATTGCAGGCAGGAGTGGTGGTGGCACGAGGTGGGCAGAGCGTCTGGCTTTGGGTCTCTGTTGGATTAGGTGTCAGAGCAGACTGGATCCTAACAGCGGTGTTGGACCAGATGCGCTGCTGTTTTCATATCAGCAGGGATTATGTTGCTTAAAACCATTTATTTGATACTGACTAATCGAGGAAGGCTCAGAGGAGCAGGGACATGAAAGGGGTAATCAGATATTCTGGAGCTCGGAGCACACATGCAAAATGTTCAAAGCCAACACGGTGCAGGTGCTTATTCCCAAACGTGGGCTGGGCTGGCAAACGACTTGGTTTTCCATAGGAGCTACTGTGTCCGCAGAGGACTTCCCAGGTTCCAGCTGCCATCTCGTGGTCATACAAGACACGGTCCTATTTTTTTTCCCTCTGATTACCACCATTCATGGCTCAAGCAGTACTTTTTCCAAGACTGGTAACGTCAAAAATTTCTGGGAAACATTTTCCCCAGGAAAGCCCTGGTCAGAAGCATTATATTCCCAAATTGCAGTGGGTTTGACCTTTTCACCATACATTAGAAAGAACACTTTATTTTCCATGGTGTGGAAAATAGTGATGTTTGGAAAAGGGGGACTTCAAGGGAAGGGGGGAGGTGTTTAACACCCCTCATCATCCTTGAAATCTCCAGGGAATTTCCAGCAGTGTTCAGCAACACTCTCAGGTTTGAATTTTGCTGCTGTCTTCCCCTGCTTCCGGATGGATTCCCTCTTGCCCACCCCCAGGCAGGGGGGTTCTGGAAGGATGTAGGATCTGCAAAGCCAGTGGGCAGCCACAGCAGCTGCTCTGAGCTGCAGTCACTGTTTGTTGGCTCCTTCCTCTGAGCACTTGCTCCAGCCCTGCTCCAGCAGCAGATCCCAGAGCCATCTGCAGCCCCAGGAAAACCAGTGGAGCTTTGAAGAAGATCAGAGGTGCATCTGCCTGGAGCAGCTTGCGGTACGGAGAGTCCCAGGGTAACATCCTGGCTCTGGGAAAGATGATGGGGATTTGGCTGCATTTGCACCAGGACCAAGATTTTTTTTTTTTCCAGCTTTGTTCAGTGTGACTCAGAGTGTCAGAAGGGCCTACAGCTGCTCTGGGCATAAAGCAAGGCATGTTCCAAAAGCTGCTCTGGTCCAGAAATTACCTAGTGTGAGTAAACACCACGTGGTACTCTGCTCCCTTGTCATGGAATCACAGAATGGCTTGGATTGCAAGGAACCTTTAAAACCCATCTCATTCCACTCCCTGCCATGGGCAGGGACATCTTCCACTAGCCCAGGTTGCTCCAAGCCACGTCCAACCTGGCCTGGAACTCTTCCAGGGATCGGGCAGCCACAGCTTCTCCAGACAATCTGTGCCAGGGCCTCACCACCCTCAGAGCCAAGAATTCCTACTCAAAAGCCAAGCCAGGATCATGTCCTGGCAGGACCCCTGGACCAGCTGTTGTTGCAAAATGTTCATGGCTTGTTGTGCAAGGTCCTCAGATCAGAAAAGGCCACTTTCTTTTTATACAGTGTTCTTGATTAGAGTAGATTTTGGGTCAATCCTTCACAGCATATGATAACAGTAAAATCCAAACATTTTCCCCTGTAAAACTGGGATCTGAAAACAACAAAACTAATGGGAGCTACTGGCTGAAATAAGGCAGTAAATGTGTAAGGAGAGAAGAGGTCACTTAAACTGACTTTTAATGCCCCAGAGAGCTGGACTGGGTTACATGTCTTGAGAACTGGGTCAAATTTCTTCACACAGAGGGTGGTTGGGCACTGAACAGGCTCCCCAGGGAAGTGGCCATGGCCCCAAAGCTGCCAGAGCTCCATTTGGACAACACTCCCAGGCACATGGTGTGGCCCTTGGGGTGCCCTGTGCAAGGCCAGGAGTTGGACTCAATGATCCCTGTGTGTCCCTTCGAAGTCAGGACATTCTGTGGTTCCAGGAAATTTCATTGTCCTGGTCATGGGGGCTGGAGTAGGGCAGATAATGGAGTATTTTTTTGTTGTTGATTTATTTTGGTATTTTGAGCATAATCAAAACATACACCAAAAAAAAAAAAAAAAAAAGCCAGAGACTTGGTCCAAAGTCCATCAAAATACACGTCAGGTGCACCAGATATTCTGGGGTGAGCCCTGATCTGATCATTGTTTCTCACAGGCTTCATCAGCCACCTTTGTGCAGGAATGATGCAAAGTTCCTGTAATCTCCTTTGCATCTCACACTGGCCAACCAGTTCCTTCTTATCTCTTCTTATCCTTCTTACCTGCTTCCCGAGCAGATGAAATCATATTTCATGTGCTTTGCTCAACTCAGAGATAAGAATCACCTGTCAGAAAGGAGGTCAAGTGCCAGGTAAGCAAGGTTTGACTGAAAGACCCTCATGACAACACCAGTGAATTTGGAAAATATCTGCAGGGATGAGCTTCAAAACGCAAAATATCAGCAAAAAGATTTCGCAGGACATTTCTGCCCTTTGGGTTTTTTGTTCTGCCATTGGTCTTGCCATGAGACCTCATCCTCTCCTGGTGATTTTCAGCCACTGCAACAGCTCCACCAATTTCTGAGCTACCCTCCTGCAGAGCTGAGGGGTTGGTGAGCTGTGAGGAACCTCTTGGAAGACAGAATCATGGACTCGTTAGGGTTGGAAAAGCCCTCTGAGATCATGGAGTCCATCTGTTCCCCCAGCACCGCCAAGGCCACCACTGACTCATGCGCCCAAGTGCCACATCCACACAGCTTTTAAATCCCTCCAGGGATGGGGACTCCACCTCTGCCCTGCACATCCCCTTCCAATGCCTGACCACCTTTTTCATGGGGAAATTTTCCCTAATGCCCAATCTAAACCTCCTCTGGTACAACTTGAAGCCATTTCCCCTTGTCCTGTCCCTGTTCCCTGGAGCAGAGCCTGACCCCCCAGCTGTCCCCTCCTGTCAGGGAGTTGTGCAGAGCCATAAGGCCCCCCTGAGCCTCCTTCTCTCCAGGCTGAGCCCCTTCCCAGGTCCCTCAGCCCCTCCTGGGGCTCCAGGTCCTTCCCCAGCTCCATTCTCTTCTCCAAATGTACTCCAGCCCCTCAATGTCTTGTTCTGAGGGACCCAAAACTGTTCTCAGGACTGGAGGTGCCTCAGCAGCGCCAACACAGTGGGAATACGTGGGTGCACATCTCATCAGCGTGTTTGGCTTTGTGCATCTTGACTTTGGAGCTTAAACAGGTGGCAGAGGGAAAATCTGCCTTTTCCCATTCTCTGTCTGGCCTTGGTGTGAAGGTTTACCCAAGTTCAGCTCTCTTGCAGAGCTCTCCAAGTCAATGCCAGGTCTGGGCACTGGCTCAGCAGCTGCTGGGAACCTCTGCCCGTTTCGTGCAAAGGCACTGATGTTTTTCAGCACCAGTGGTGGGGAATCACCTCCTTTTGTCCTTTCTCTCCTTTCTCCGGGCAAAATCGACTTTCCTGAGACATGACCCAAGATCTTATTGTAAAACCATGGAGGAGCAAGCCATGTGATCGGGGCTGCATGAATGAAATTCCAGCCTGTAAATGCCCGGGCTGCACGCTCCCCACGCTGGTTTATGAGCTTCCCTACACCCTGATCCCCGTGCCGGCTCATGCCGAGGCCAATTTACTGCACCAGGCCCGGCTATGCAATTCCCTTCCTTTCCAAAGAGGTTTATACAGCAAGCTGGGGCTTGCCAGGTGCCACACGCTCCCAGTTCCCATGAATTTCAGAGGCAGCTCTTGGCAGCCTGCAGGGCTTGGCTCATGCCGTACGAAGGAATGTTTCAGCATCTCTGGCACTCGGATTAACGGGTTCTGCACTGCCAAGCAGAGCCAAAGCCGACTCCACACACCTTTGATTAGACCAGCCTCGGTCTGATTAGCGTTGCCTAATAAAATAATTTCTATCTGTGGTCATCGACCTTCAAGAAATTCCGATTTTTGCGCTGAAATATGTCTACGTGCCCTTTGCAGAGCGAGGATTCAGGTGCAATTCCAATTCCTCGGGACTACAATGTGTTTATTTTATGCTGTACACGATGTCTTTAGGATGGATTATTTTAGGGAAAAAACTCCACAAAAAGAAGAGTTCTAATTGCTTGTATATTTCTTTTCTTTCATTTAAAGAGTCAGACTCCTGCAGAGACAAAAGGCACATCTAAAAAGTGCAGATTTGTATGTGAGGCCCAGAAGAGTGACCATTTTTTACAATTAGCCCTGCTACTACAATTTCTATATGGATTTCTAAAGGCTGTAATATTTCCTGTTTCATAGAAGCTGCGTGACAGGAAAAAAAATCAGCATTTTACCAACAGTGATGCAGGACTGTCTTTCGATGAGAAGTTCCTTCTGCCAAAGGGCAGATCTGGAAATGAAAATGTGGAGATTGGATGGGAAAAAAAACCCAGTGTCTCATCATCACAGGGTTTTGTAAGTTTGAAAAGTTTGAAAAGCCTGCTTTTAATGACTCTTGTAAGGAGCCACAGGGGATAGGAAGTTTAAATCACTGATCCCTCCATCACATCCTTTTGGACAATGTTGGATGTGCAGTTGCTGCAGATGGCTTCCAAATGTTTGGGATGGTCTTGCTGCAGAAAAACTAGCAAACTCCAATACAAAAAAAAAAAAAAGAAAGAAAACAGAAATAAAATAGACTCCTATGGCAGTCATTTAAACAGTCGGCAGCATTTTATCAATCACTATTTATCCACCATGGAAGTGCAGCCAGCTCAGCTGCACTGACACATGTCTGAGCCTGCTTTTTGTGGAGCATGGACCAGCTTCCAACCAAAACCAACCAACCCTCCAGCCTGAGCTGGTTGGAAGGTCTGTGCATCCACCTCCTGCCTCCCCAGCATTAATGTTCTCCTGCTGAGAGAGGAGAGGACAGGGCAGGAGCAGGGCTGCAGGAGACACAAGCCCTTTCCCTCAGCCCTTTCTTGCAGTGATGTTTTCACCACGGTGATTTTCCCCTAATCCTTCTCTGAGAGGGGCCCTGAAGACAGATGTGAGAGAGGGAGCAGCTGTTATTTGGCTTGGGGATCCCTTCTGATCTGGATTTACATCCAGACTCTGTCAGAGCCCCATGTGCCCTCCCACAGACCATTTGATCATTCAGTGTTTCACTTTACACTTTGCCAATACGCTTAAACACTTCCTTTTTCTTGATTTTTTTCAGTGTCTCCTCAGAGTTTGCACATTTTGGGGAGCAAACATGGTTACACTTCTCTGTTTGGCACCACACCCAGGCCAGTAATTCTCTCTCTTGGTTAAGGCCTTTAAATCATACACAATCATATTTATTAAGAGCAATTAAAGACTCCTGAACATTCTAGATATGTTATAATTTGAGCAGGTATATCTGGATCACCAGCTAGGTTGTTCACATAAAGGGGGAAAGAATGATGTGAGATAAATAAACATCACCTGTACAAATAAAATTTGACACAAGAGCTATTTCAGATCTTAAAGAAGGGGTAATCCAGGCTGAAATAAAGCCAGAAGGAAGTTGAATTTCCAAAAATTACTCAATTCCAAAATTGAGACATCTTTGTAGTTGTGGTGGGTTGCTGTGGGGTTAAGGAGGAGAGGGCTGTGTGGAGATGGTTTGGGTGATCTGTGCTGCTCTGCAGCATCAAGGGGTTTGTTTTCAAGGTGGCTGTGTTTGCTCTTTGAACTTCCCTGTCCTTCTGGTCCCTGGCTCCAAGGACCAGCTCGGTTCCTGCCAGCTCCCAGGGGAGCCCTCCTTCCTCCGGGAGTGGAGGCAGAGGCGGGCTGGGTGCTTGTGGGGCAATCCTTCCTGCACCAGGGCAGAGGGCTGGGTGCTTGTGGGGCAATCCTTCCTCCACCAGTTTCGTGCCTCCAGGGCTCTGGATGGGGGATGGCTGCAAAGGGCCAGCTCTGGCTTTTGCAGTGATAGTGGAGGGAAACCCACAGCAAGCTTGGATGAAGGCAAAAGAAAATGTCATCTTCCCATCCCTAGAAGTGTTCCAGACCAGGTTGGACTGGGCTTGGAGCAACCTGGGCTAGTGGAAGGTGTCCCTGCCCATGCAGGGGGTGGAATGAGATGGTTTTTAAGGTCCCTTCCAGCCCAAACCATTCTGTGGTTCTGTGATTCTGGAATTCTAGGACTCCGTGATTCTCTCATCAGGGTGCCAGAGGCGCCTTAGGTACCAACAGCTGAGTAAAATAAAATAAAGCAAGAGCACATAGCAGCTCCTGGAGAGGCTCCTGCTTCCCTGACTGAATCTAACCCTCAGAGAAGCTCACAGGGGATCCACCTCAAGCGAAAGCATCTTTCCACTCAAGCACTATCGACTGATTGGCAGCAGGCGCCTGGTGGTACCAAGGAGCTCCTCCTGTCTGCTGTGAGCAGAATGTTTTCAAACTGAGCTGATGGGGTGACCCCAGGCGGGACGAGCTTCTCGTCAGAGGATGGCCACCCACAAAACCAGGAGCAGCAGAGCTGGGGGGGGAGCGTTTTGTTGATGACAAGGAGACACAGAGATGGTTTTTGTTCCCCAGTACATCCGTGAGCTGAAGCATTCACAGGCCACGTGGAGAGGAAAAGCTGGAGGTGAGGGAAAGGGAGGCAGCATGGCCCTGTCACAAGGCAGAGGGATGTTTTCCCTAAGCATAGTGTTTAGTTTGGATGAAATAAATGAGCTTGAGCCGACCAAGAAAATGAGGAAAAATCAACCGTCAAAGGCCTTTTGCACCAGTGTTTGCCATGAAGTGACCAATAAAGGAGGAGGCATAATGTGTTTGCAGTTTCCTTTTGTAACTGACAGAGGATCCATGGAAAAAAAAGCCCAGATCCCTGCCTTTCCCCAGGCAGTGCCTGCAATAGGCTCTTCCTTTCTTTCTACAAGAAACTTTGGTGAAAGTAAGGTAAAGTAAAGGGTAAAGATGAATAAAAATAGAAATCACTGCTTGATTTTAACTGTCATTTATGATTTGGCTGCTCGGGAAACAGATCCTTTCCCCATCTTATCAGCAGCCCTGAAACCTGACACATTTTTGCTAGCATTGGCCTCTTTCCTGAGGTATTGCTTTTCCCGCATCCAAAACAGTTACAAAAGTTACAACAGTTGCAAAATGCAGATTCTTGGCTGGCTTTGCTTAGGCCTTGAGAAAGGAGAGAAGGGAAGCATATGGAATTGATGGGAAAAAAAAAAAAATCACAAGACTAGTAGCAATCTTAGAATTTGAGAGTGGTGGGGCTTAGAAGGGAACTTAAAGCCCATCCAGTGCCACCCTCTGCCATGGGCAAGGACGCCTTCCACTATCCCAGGCTGCTCCAAGCCCTGTCCAACCTGGCCTTGGACACTTCCAGGGATCCAGGAGCAGCCACAGCTTCTCTGGGCACCCTGTGACAGGGCCTCCCCACCCTCCCAGGGAAGAATTTCTTCCCAATATCCCATCTATCCCTACCCTTTGGCAGTGGGAAGCCATTCCTCTCTGTCCTGTCATCTCAGGCTCTTGTCCCAAGTCCGTCCCCAGCTCTCTTGGAACCCCTTTAGGCACTGGAAGAGGCTCTAAGATCTCCCTGGAGTCTTCTCCAGATTGAACAATCCCAGTTCTCTCAGCCTTTCCTTGTGGGAGAGGTGCTCCATCCCTTTGGTCCTCCTTGGTGGACTCACTCCAAGATCTCCGTGTTGAAGACGGATCCTGTGCTGGGGACCCCAGAGCTGGACACAGCACTGCCCATGAGGAGGGGAAGGGCTCTCCTCGAGCAAGAGAAGTTGTGCCTCTCATTTTGAGCCATGTTCAGGTCATAGAAAAAGCAGCAGAAGGGGCAGAACCTTTTTCTGGGTGACTCTTACTGGGGTCTGGCTCAGGTACGAGGCAGTGAAAGGTCCAATCTTCTCTCGGTTTTCTTGAGGACCTGAAGAGAAGGTGATGAACAAACAAACACTCTGCTCGGGGTTTGCTCTGCCCACAGAGCTCTAACTGCACCATATCCACCATGTCTGACTGTGCTTTACCTCCCCAAGCCACAACCTGTCATCCTGGCTGCCCACTCAGGCCAGGAGGGCTGGGAATACACAAGGTAATTTTGGTTTTATTCTCCCCCCATCCGGAACTGCTGACTTAAAATCAGTGTTAAAACAGAGCGAGGCACAGGAGACCATGGCCCGGACGAGGATGTTCACTTCACTAACCCTGTCATTGCTCGTGCTGCTCGTCAGGCCGATGGCAGTGCTGACACCAGCTCTGGATGTGGCACTGAGTTACCAGAACCTCCCTCGTGAAACACAAATCCCAGGTAACAACCAAGTGATAAAAGTCCCGTGGCACAAACAAACCCTCAGATCAGGGCGTGAAATCAGTGACAGTGACACCGAACACGTGCTCCTCCCTCACCCACCCGAAATTCCACGCCTGTTCTGAGCCAATCTGAGAGGGCAGGTGCCTCTTTTCCAGAGCAAGCACCTCTTTGGGGAGCGGGGAAATGATCATTAAAGGTGACACTGGTTTGCAGATCCACCCTGCTGTACAAACATGATGTACGTGACTGAAAGCTTCTCCCTCATATATTGCCCTGGAGGGAGAGGGCTTCTGTGACCTGGGACTTAAATAAACAACCAGACTTTCATTGGAAGCCTTTGGGATACTTTGGGGTATGATTTAACCCACTAAAGAAGAAAAATACTCTGAAAGGTTTTGGTTACTGCATTTGTGCCAGACCAGGGACAGATCCACAGGCCAGGAGCAGGAGAAGCTCAGTCCTCTGAGTGGCCACACGTCCCCATCCCTGGCACTCAGGGAGGAGGTGTTGGAAATACTCTTGTATGTCGCTATTAATTATATAAATGACAAATTCTGGGACTGTACATGGATGAAAGTGAATGCAAGCTGATGGGAAGCAGAAGGTTTCTTCCATGGTGAGATGATTGTCTGCCTCTGCAAATAAACAGGGAGGAAATATCCTCAAGTGGCCTTTTCCATAATCTGTGTCCTTGGAAGTTTTCCACCACAGTCAGGTTTCCTACCAGAGTCAGATTTTCTACCACAGGAGGATTTTCCACACCAGATGCTTGTTCTTTCTCTCTCTTTTTTATTTATTTTTTTTTCCTTTTTGATCCCTCTGTACCATATAAGCACAGACTGCCTCAATCCAGCCCATAGCATCTTGGAAAATGTGAAAGTTAAATAAGTTTAACTGGAAGGAGCTTGCCTGTCCTGACTTCCCTTGCCAGGCTCTTCTCTCCTTGCTAAAATAGAACTTCCACTATAAATAGAAAGGAAATCTGTGTGCCCCACTGGCCTGGCTTCAGTTGGCTTTCAGTCCCCCTCAAAACTACAGCTCAATCCATCTTCCAGTTATGACATAAAAGAGGAGACCTTGTAACAGTGGGAGTGAATAAATTGGCACTGGAGGCAGAACAAAGCAGCTGGAATGTTCATCAAACAGCAAAACTGGAGTGTCCTGCAGGAGTTGGAGGCTTTTGATGGAAGCGCTTCCATGGAGCAAGTGAAATATTTATAGCTGGAATGTGGTCCCAGCCACCACCTGACCGTCCAGCAGCTCAGGACAGATGACAGCACGGTGGCACTGGCTGCACAACTCTCCTGCACAGTGACACACTGCAGCCACAGGCAGCAAAGGTCCCAGTCTACCTTCCTAATCACGAGGCCAATCCCTGATCCCTTGGGGCGGTGTGACAGCGTCAGATGATCCAGGGTCACTCACCTGCTATCAGATGACACCTCGCAGAGACTGCAACGCCTTCATCCCTGCAGATTCGTGCAGGCTTAAAGGTCTTCTCAAACAGGGGCTATTTCAGTCGGTATTTTAAGTCATACCTGGATTTATGGGAGTATTTCCAGTGCTGGTCTCATGCTGGGAGATATTTCCCTCAGCGCTTCCACCGAGGATGGGATGATGAGCATTGCTGCCATGCTTTCCTAGAACAGAGTGTACCACGAGGGCTGGGTAATACATTTAATATCTCTTATGATTCATTGTGCATATCAGTCATGGCAGGTTTGAGCCAGAAATACAACCAGTGCACTGGGATCAATTGACAATAATAAACATTTGGGAAGGGAAAGGATGAAGCCCAGAGAGCAGGTGAATTTTTAACCCTGCTGAATTCAATGGAACTTCTCACACCAGAGGCAGCAAAGCCAGGATTTCACACATGATCGTGCTGACAGTGACTTCAAAGTCACTTTTAGTGCCAAGTGTTCCCAGGGTCCTGCAACTCCAGCACTGCTTTTGGTTGCTTGTGTGTAACCTTCCAGGCCTTGTGACTCTGGCCCTGAGGGCATTAAAATGTCATTTCTCCTCATCTGACCCTGCTCTCAAGATCCTCAGCTGTGAACTCTGGCACAGCCCCACACCCCTATAGAACCCTCTTCGCCCTGGCCCTGTGTGTTCCAGCCCTGTCCCAAGGGAATGAGGGAATAATTTTTGTTTGTTCCTTTTTTAATCTCTATGTGCAGGGGATTTTCACAACTTGTAACCATGTCTTGTTCTTGGCTTCTCAGCCACTCATCAGACAGAAGGTTTTGTGCAGTATAAAAGGGGGTTTAAATTTTCCTTGTGGTGCTTCCAGCTCTTGCTGTGTGTCTTGTGTCCTTTCAGACACCAGACAAGCAACATGTGTGGGAGAGACAGTGACCTCTTACTCTTTACTTCAGCATCTACAGAAAGGAGCCAGCTTCCCAAAGTTTTCCCAGAGTTCTGGGATGGTTTCCTCTGAAGAATCTCAATGCTTTGTCTCCTGGCTTAGTGGTTGGCACTGTGAAAATACAGAGCCTTTGTCTCCAGCTTTGATCCCTTCAAGTCCACAGGCAACACTGAGTGGAACGTTACACAACGCCTTTCCCTTTTTCCCTGAGAAGTATCTGTGTCACCTTCATTTATTGTTCTTGGACCTACAGAATGAATTATTTGCCCCCTTTGTGCCCAAACTCTCAATATCTCCTCTGGGCATAAAAATAACAAAAAGAGAAACAAAAATGCAAAGAGATAAGTTTACTCTCAGATTATATTTTAAGGTCCTTGGCTAAATGAAAAACATGAAGAAAGTGAAGCTTTGAGGAATTTCTGCGTCCTGTTTCAACTGGTTGAAAACACCAGAACCACCTTTCCTTCATTATTTTCACCCCTCTATTCACCATCTCCAGCAAGGAAAACACATCAGTGCTAAGAACCCCTCTAATACTGGCAACTGCCCCAATCCCAGGGCCAAGAGACACGTGACAGAGCTCTCCTGGAAGAACAGTTTGGAAAGAAGGGACATATCCTACGAGTGCCATGGCATCACTTAACCCTGTTCACAGAGCAGCTGTTGGCATCCTTGGACGTGGGACACCCCGGTGCTCTGCGAGGAGAAGAGGTACCTGGGTTTGAAGGGCTTTAAATATCTGAAGGAGAGGATCAGAGATGGACCAGGCACTCCTCAGTGGTGCTGAACAACAGGACAAGAGGCAACGGGCAGAGAATGGAACACATAAAATTCCATCTGAATATGAGAAAGAATTTTGTTGTGCAGTGACCGAGCACTGAACAAGTTGCCCAGAAAGGGTCTGGAGTCTTCCTCACTGGAGATATCCAAGAGCCACCTGGAAAAAATCCTGACTAAGAGGCTCTGGGGGACCCTGCTTGTACAAGGGGGCTTGGACCAGGTGATTTCCAGTGGTCCCTTCCAACCTGAACCAGTCTGGGATTCTGTGACCCTGTGGTGCAGAATGTGCATCTGGATTGCAATCCCATTAATGGGAGAGGTATTTTAACCACCTCTGTGAGCCTACCTTGCAACCCACCTTCCTGTAGCAATCCTCAGAAAAATGCTCAAGGGGTCTTGGCTAGAAGATTGATTGCAGCCCCACATTTGAAGCTTTTATATTTTTCACATCTTTGTCCCCTTCCTTCCAGGGGGACAATGCAGGACCATTTTTAGAGCAATAATTCATGTCCCACGTATCTCTAACAATATTATTTTCCAGGCTCACGGTCAGGAACTCTTCCTTTATCACATCAACTTTGTCATGTTGGCCAGGTTACCTTACTCCAAGGACAAAATCCACAACCCTGGAGATACAGGATGAGGTAAGGAGGAGCCTGGAGTGGTGGCTGAGCCCACACCAGCAGCACATCTCCAGTTCAGCCCTTCTTTTGCCAGGAATCTCTCTGTGCCTGGCTTTCCATGAGCCTCACCTGCACAAAGGTGAACTCTTAACACCAGGATTTCACCAGATGAAAGCCTGAAAGGGTAAATATTTCTGTCAGGGATCATTGCTTTTTTCCTTTGTTTGCTCTGGAACAATGGAGGGGGAAAAAGAAGGAAGAAAAAGCCTGGGCAGTTTAACAAAGCTACATTGAGAGAGACAGGATTTGATATCCCAAGAATGACCCTCTCCTTGCCCCCTAATCCTTGTCTTTTAGAGCAAGGGGGATATTCTGCTGCTGCTTGGAGCAGGAGTAAAGCAATGTGGATCTGTGGCTTTGGAAGAACATTTCAGATCCAGCAAAAGGCACTTTGACCTTGGCATAAGAGCAGTGCCAATAGTGCTGGTGTTGAAGGAAAAGAAAAACACAAACCAACAGACAAGCCTCACGTGTCTGGCAGCAGAGAAAACACTCACAAAGGGGATTTTTAAACCAGTTGACCAACATCCCTTTTAAACCAGCCACACAGTTAATGTTCCCTGTGCAGAAATTACCATATTGTGTGCAAAGATTTTTTGGAGCTCTGCTTAATTTGATGAACAATATTTTAGCAGAATCCAGTTACCAATACTCTCTGTGTATCCAAATAGATTTGGATAGCTGTGAAACAAAACAAAACAAAACGAAAAAAAAAAAGCAGAAGTGTTTGATAAATATTTCCTGCCTGTATTTGGGACAAAGTTGAATGCCATTTCCACGTTATATAATGAGAATGAAATGCTTCCTACCTAAGCAACTTTCAAAAGAACATCAAAAGCACAAGCAATGTTTCAAAGCCAGCGAGTCTAGAGGACATGTGTGTCATCATTTGCAGAGCTGGCTCCTCAGACAGCTGTTCTCACACCAGGGGGAAATGAGAGAGTTTATGAACAGCCCAGGAGACCATTTCCAAGAAGAAAAACAGCACTGAGTCAATATTTGAAGAGCGTGACTCAGGTAAGTCCACAAAGTTTCAGGCTGGCTCGTCCAGCATCGCTCCTAACCCTGCTATGATGAAGTGGTTTGTACCAGCTGAGAAGGAGATGGAGAGTGGGGATGTAATGGAACAGCAATCAGAAGTTTTCATGGCAAATGGTTCCTGTCACAAAGCAAACTTCATCTTGTTCTTTAATAAAATCACAAGCACAGTTGTTATCAGGAATGGTGTTGACTCAGCGCTGTGCAACACCCTGATCTGAGGAAATAAAAAAAAAGACAAAATCAATGTGAGTGCATAACAAATGGTTTAAAAATAGCTAATGGAAAGATCTTAAAGTGGCTTGGAAATAAAGGATTCATCAATGAATAAAGGCTGTTCCTAATGGACTCTTGCAAGCACTTTCACTTGTGCCATTCATCGTGCTTCATGTAGGAACTTCAGGAAAATAAATCATCACATCATGAGAGAATTTCCAAACTGTAAATAGTTTCACTACTTAAAATTGCACTGATCAGAGCAGTTTATTTGTAAACAAAGTGCTGTGATGAGGAAAACTAGAAGAATGTGGTAAAATGAGTTCAGGGTCACGGAATCATCAAGTTTGGAAAAGCCCTCTGGGATCATTGAGTCCAAGCATTCCCCCAGCACTGCCAAGGCCACCACCCATGTCCCCAAGTGCCACATCCACTTGGATTTTAAAACCCTACAGGGAGGAGTCCATTTTTCCTACATACTTTTTTCATAAGTAACATTAAAAATCAGTGGACATTCAGAGATGATTTGCAGTGCATTATTCTTTCAGTTACACACGTTCTCACTACTTTTCCTTTTCCTCTTGGACAAAGAGAGATCCTTAGGAGCTTCTCATGGACCTCCTTAGCTCTTCCCCAGGAAAGAACCAACTGTATCAACTCTGCAGAGAGAAAACTTGGATAC